>QEPC01000306.1:664187-676907 GCA_003113815.1 Sphenodon punctatus
GAGGTGAAAAGGGATGGTGATTGGGCAGGCTGGCTGCTACTCCAAGACTCTCCACCCCTGGTGCCTGGAGGTCTGCTCCTCAGCTGACTCCCCCTCCCTGTCACATTTTGCCTTCCAGTGACACATTTTAGCCACCCGAACTCACCTGAACGTGATCCAAACTGACCAAACTGTTCAGTCATTTTGACGTTCGGAATCTAGTTTGGTTCGGTCAGTTTGTGTTTGGATTCGGGTTCGGATTCGGTCATCCGAACAGGCTGAGTTCAGGCCGAACTCCGAACTTCTGAACCCCGTTCACCCGTCCCTACTTTGTGGCAATCATTCGCTCCCCGGGTCCCTACTAGGGGCAGATGTGAATTGTTCTACAGTGCACCTATCATGCCCCTCCATCAGCTGTCCGCTTTTGTGTGTAGGCCAGGCCAGGTTTGTCAATGCACCTTACTAGTTGTCAGAAAAAACAAAACAAAAACCTGGCTTTGTTGGCAGCTTCCTGTGCACCTGCAACTGAGAACGGAGAAATCGAGGTTACCAGATTAAATCTGGTGGCGTGACAGATGTGCTGATCTCCTCCCCTTGGTTTGGGCTCCTGATCTTCTGTGCTGGCTCTGGCCGCACTGTCCTGCTGGCAGATGAAATCCTCTGGAAAGGGGGGAAGGTGGGAGTCCTCCACCCCAAAAGGGGAGGGGAGTTGCTCTCATTTACTCTGCAACATATCACATGCCCTGATCTCCAAGGGGAGGACTAAGTTGCTACACTAAAGCAATTTTACAAAGCAGGCTGCAGAAAACAGAAATGGGGGAGGTACTGTACTACTAAATTAACAGGAGAAGGGGGTGGGAAGGTCAGCACCCAGATGTCACTCACTCTGGCTCATACCCACTCCCTACTCCAGGCTAATCTACTAGTGGGCCGGACCTCCTTTTTTAGCGGTCTATGGCCTGCTGGCTTCCATGAACCGGTGCCAAAACTTAGCATGCATTGGTTGTGCCAGCCTGCCCCCCTCCCAAGGATAAACGGTGGTGGACAGTGGTGGTGTGACTCCAGATTCACTAGGTGGATTCTCCATCTAGCTGAGAAAGCATGGCACCACCCCTGTCAATACCCTTCAGCAGCTGAATGATGGATTCTTATTCATATGAGCCAGAGCAGATACCATATTGGTTCATTAACTGGGAGGGGGGGTATTTAAGCCTGCGTGGGTGCTGCCAAAGTACCCCCCCACACCATAGGTCCCAGTCATCTAACACATCCCAACCCCAGGTGGATCGTTACAAACTAGGGCAGCATTATCTGAAGGTCGAGACCCAGGACACCCTGTTTCCAATCATTTAGTGTGAGGTCAGGAACTAAATTGCTAAATGTGGCCATAAAAATTGGATCTTTGTTGTAAAATGATACCTAGGTAAATACGGGGATTCCTACCCATGTCACCCTCTGGTTTATTCATGGGCAGAATGGAGTAGGCGGTGATCCCTTTTTACCCATCGCGATTCACTTATAGTGGCCCCCACTGGGGACCAGTACAACTGAATATCTTTCCTCTGAAGAGGATTTTAACGCAGGACCTCTGGCCCCATAGATGACAGAGTGAGTCTTACCTCTAGACCACCAAGTCTCACTAGATCATGCACCCCCACTGCAGCCACCTGGCTGTGCATGTGCCCCCACTATTCCCTTCTGTACCCCCATACTTGTCTACTATGGGTCAATTGGTTGCCTTCAGCCAGAGGCGGGGTGAGGACACTGAATGTGCAGCAGGGGACCTTTTATACTATCAGCCAGCTGTGGGCCAAGTGCCCCATCTCCAACCCAGAACTCCACCTTGTTTCCTGGTGTGGGTGTGATGACTCTCTTTGGTCGGGTTCCGTAACCAGTCTTGGAGACAAGGGAGGGAGAGCCATACTGGCACCCCATCACCCAACAAGATGCTTGATGTCAGGTTTACCTTCCTGTCTCACACCCGCCCAGCATCCACTTGGATCCCATGGGCCGGCTGGTGGTGGTGGGAGGAAATGTTATGTACTTGTTACATAACGTGTGATCGGAAGCCAGGCTAACTGGACAGTGTTCATCCTGGGCTGGCAGTGGTCCCGCTGGCAAGATCCATGATTTCTACCCTTTCCTTCCCAAGTGGTCATCAGCCCTTGGGTCATCTCCTTGCCCCCTAGAAGTCCCTTGAATCATACAATCCTCTGAGGACCATCCAAGGTGGTGGTGATACATTCCTATACACAAAGAAGGGAAGGTTCAGTCAAGGTCCCCCACCCCTTGATGGAAACCTAGGACCCCAGCCCAGCTTGGGCCACTGCCTAGATGAACGAGGCAAGTCTGGCTTGGGCCATGGGGGAGGGGGGCTCTCACAGAGCCAGTGACTGTGGCTATTGAAATACCAGAGGAATTAAACTACTGCAACAACTGGATGGCATAAGTATTAGTGCAACCAGCTGACAGCAAGAACCAATGGGTTCAAATTACAAGGAAGCAGATTTCGGGTAAACATTAGGAAGAAATGCCTAACAACAAGCTGCTGGACAGTGGGACTGACTACCTAGGGTGGTGTGTGTCCTCCTAGCTGAAGGGTTCCAAACAGAGGCTGAACAGCCTTCTGTCGGGGGTGCTGTAGCTTTGTATGTCCTGCAGTGAGCATAGGCTTGGACTAGGTGGGTTACCTTCCAACTCTAAGATCCTCTGATTCTATGACCAGAATCTCAAGACTGCTACAATCGCACCATTGGCTGGGCCAGTGTAGCTGAATCCAACGGTGTGTCAAGTAACCCTAAGGTTCTGCTACCATTAACATGGGAAGGACCATAACTAATGCCAGACTAGTAATAATGGTGCATATTACAAAGAAGCAGATCTCGGGCAAACATCGCGGAAGAATCTCATGGCACCGAGAGCTGTTCAACATCAGGAATTCGGTTTTTTATTTTTTAACATTTTTTTTAAAGGCTGTGCAATTATGGAAAGCATCTATTTCAGCTGCATTGAGCAGGGTTGGACTAGATGAACTCAGAGATACCTTACCCCTTTATGGCATCTCATGCTAAGAATCTTGGGGGGGCCTCATACTAAGGCCTAGGGACACCCCATCTTGGCCAGTCAGCCAGTGCTACATAAACATCCTATGGGCATTGCCCTCCTGCTCCTGCCCAGTTAGCAGCCAGCCATTCATGAAGGGCTGGCTACAGCCACCCCAATGTGGCATAATCAGCGGGATCATTTCAACCATGCCTGGGGAGGTCAGGGCCATGAGAGTCATCAGTTCTATGATCCATGGAGGCCTCATAAGGCCACCTGCTAGCTGGAGCCTGAACCTGGGCCCTCCCATCCAGTGGCCCCTAGCTAGGGGATTTCCCTTGTTGGGCTTGCCCTCTCAATGGGGGAGGGGCCTTGTATTCTATATCTATTTTCTTTATAGTTTATTTATTTATTAATTTTAAATTTCACCTGTCCAGGTGCAAGGGAGGCAGGAGATCCATATAGTCTTCCTGGCCAGTTGGGCCCAACCCCCCACCCAGGGCAGTGACCCCTAGCCCACCTCATGGCCATGACACTAAGCAGAAGGAACATTTACCCTCCAGCATATGAACTTTCAAAATGCCCCCTAGCTGGCCCAACAAGTTCTTGTCCCAGTTACCCAGTGCCCAGCTCAAGTCCTGAAGAAGTGCAGGGGGCGGGGAGAGACCAAATTGGCTGTGGGGGCCATTCTATCCTGCACCGGTACTCCACACCAACGGCTTGGCATATGTTCCCCATGGGGGAAAGGAAACCAAGGAGTGGGGTGTGCCACAAAGGGGAACCCCCCAAAAAAACCCACAGCCTGCTCACTGTGTGGCCGCATTTGGCTAGGGATTCCCCAGCCTATGCAAGGCAGTTTCCTGTGATGTGGTGTAGCCATGTGGGAGAGCTAGGGGAGGGTGGGTCTCATGTGCAGAAAGTGGGAGACCATCTTCGAGATAGAAGCCAAGTTTTGGCTGCACCGCTTCAAGCTAGGGATGAGGACATGACAACAAGGGTGAGAATGGAAGAGACATGCCTGGCCTGAACACACAAATCCCCTTTCCCTATAGCCTAGCAGAAGGGACTTATGAAGAGCTGAGGACTTGGTGTGACCTCTTCTGCTTGCAACGGCTCCAGCCCCATGACTGGGGCTGAAACTTCATGCTGGCTTTTATAGCCAGCTCTAATAGACTCACCTTGCGAGTCCATATTCGTGCCCTTCATGCCAGGTTGCGCAACCTAAGCCGGGCACTCCTTTTTTCCTGACCAGGGCCATTGCCCATATCAGTCAGCTGAAATTAGCTTGAAACTGTATTGTCAGCCAACAGACTCCTGGCCCTTGCTCGTTCCTTTGAGAGACGACAAGTGGCCCATTTGCTGCCATTTTTGGGTATACGAAGGGCTGTAAGTCTAGCTGCATCTCCCAAGATAAGGACAGCCCCTTAATTACATCCTAAATACCTAGCTTCACAATTACAGGTAGTTGTTCAGTATGGAGCGTCATTTCTGAGCCATGTACATTAATTATCTTAATAGGCAAAACTTGACCCTTAATACTATGGCCCTTTTTACACAGACACTCTAACACTGATAAACTGGGTGTTACATTTTGTTATACATGGTATAGGGCAACACTGCAGCCCTGCAATATGGACCCTTTTCACACAATGTGAAAAGTTTCGCTGGGTGGAGGCATCTGTGTAAACACCACTTGTGGTGGGTGGGGTGCATGTCACTGGGTGGAGATGGGGGGAGGTGTCTGTGTAAACACTGCAGGAGGTGGGTGTAGGTGCATGCATGCTCCCGTGCAACACCCATTTCCACCCACCCATTGAGCAATCAGCAGTGGAATCCATTGCTCCATGGGTGGGTGGTGGGTGGAGATGGGTGTTGCGCGGGAGCATGCATGCACCTACACCCACCGCATGCGCGGTTTACACAGACACCTCCACCCAGAGAAATGCACCCCACCCACCATCCATTGTATTGGCCTTAAATCCTCTTCCTGGGATGTGTAGCCTAGAATAAGTTTATTTCTTTTGTACACCTGATGATTAACAACTGGCACACCAGTTGCTTTTAGTCAACCATTTTCCAGTAACTGGTGCCCCTGGAAGGGGCCCAGAAAGTGCAGAGCTGGGAAAGAAATCCCTATGTGGCCTACTTCAGCATTCACAGCATAGATCTGAGACTGATTTTTCCATCCTAACCTTTTTTCAGATTTGTGGCCACTTTGTTTTAAATAGGTTGTTGAAGCATATTTTATGAAATATGGATAGATTTAGATTTAAATGTCCATTTTCTGTCCAGAATGGGTAGAATCCATTTTTCCATCTGATCTCTTTCAATGACCTGTCACATGCCCTAGACTATTAACTTGTTTTAGCTTTATGGTAGTAAAAGTGCAGAAATTAGCAGTAAACAGGACGTCCTTGCCTTATTATCTGAAAATAAACAATATTTTGTATTGAATTTTCTGACTTGGACATGTAGGAATTAGCTTGGAAGAAATTAGAAGTTAAACAACCAGTTAATGGTTCTGGGCAGAAAATGGGATACCCCATGTGACATATTACCATATGTGTACTGATTCTTAAAATGACAATTCATGAATCTTTATATTTTATTCACAATGTTAAACCCTGTCAAAATGTTACATCTCCAATGCTAATATAGATTTAATTTTTAAGCTAAACACATGATTTAAGGGCATTCAATTGGAATAGGAAAAGTCAACATATTTCACAATGAAGAATTCAAATTGTATTACACTAATTTTAATTAAAGAATTCTGTGTAGATTAAGGACAGCCAATAGGATCTAGAATTCTATGAGAAAGATAAAAAATTAAGATTAATGTAGTAAATTGGGGGAAAAATAAATTTATTTCAACATAAGGTATAGCTTCAAAATGTACCTTAAATGAAGCATTCAACTACATAATTAATTTAAACTATGTTTGGCAGATGCCATAAAATAAATTTGATTGATTGATTGAAATATAAACTGTACTTTAATAAAGAATTTATTTTTAAATCTTTTAAATCAGTGCATTGGTATGCTGCCTATTTTATTAAATGATACTCTATTTACTAACTTGAGGCAGATACCATTTATTAATCAACCACTTTTTGAGAGATATGTCACTTGTTAGGTCAAGGTAAAGTCCTTATATAAAATTATGTCAAATTTATAAAATTTAATACTTCAGTGAAGCTAATAGGGATGTGCGAACCCCTGGGGGTTCGAGGTTCAGTCCATTCGGGGTTTGGCCAAACCCGAAACTGTTCAGTTTGGCCCGTCTGGGTCAAACCCGTTTGGGGGGGCCGAACCTGTTCAGGCGTGGTGGTGGTTTTCTCTCCCCCTTCTAGGCTGTGTGTGTGGAAGGGGTGCCAGGGAGCACCTCCCCTCCTCCAGCCCAGCCTGGGAATTTTCTTTTTTAACACCCCACCCCAGGGATCATCCTACCTGGTGGTGCCAGGGCCCTGACTCTGGGTCTGGCGGCAGTGGCAGCGGCAGTGGCAGGTCCGGTGGTAGAGGCACTCCAGAGAACTTCAGGCCGCTACTAGAGCTTCTGGTTTGATCCAGAAGGCCTAGTAGCAGCCTGAAGTGCTTCAGAGTGCCACCGCCGCCACTGCCATCGCCGCTACCATTGCTGCTGCTGCCACCACTGGACCCGGGGCCAGAGCCCCGGCACCCACCACCAGGTAGGGCGATCCCTGAGGTGGAGGGGTTAAAAAATATTCCCAGGTTGGGCGGTGGGGGGGAGTGCTCCCCAGCGCCCCTTCCACCCATGCAGCCTGGAGGGGGAGGGAAAACTGGGTTCCTCCCGGCCCATTCCCCCCTCCCAAATGTGTTTGGAACCCAAACTTTGTTCGGTCCAGTTCAGGCGGGGGTTGGTTCAGATTCAGGGTGTTTGCGAACGGGCCGAACATCCTGATTTTGGGCCAAACCCCGAACTTCCAAACTGCGTTGGCACATCCCTAGAAGTTAATAGACTCCATTAAGTTTCAAAGAGTTCCATGAAGCTAATAGACTTCATTGGAGTCTTCACTAGGACAAAGGACAAGAACTAGTAAAAGGTTGCAATGTTCTTGATTCCTAGAGCAAGAATGGGTAAAGTCAAAACAACCATGAAAAGATATGACTTGAGTGTTCTTCATAGAGAGATGGAAACCAAAACATATTTTGTTTGCGTCATCACTTTTCAAGAGGCAAACTTCATTCTGATTGGTGCTACCCATGATCTGCTTGTCTACGATTGAAGGAACACCTGGCAGCCATATTGCAAGACTCTCAGAAATCTTATAAGAATGGCAGGATATTGTTGACATTAAGGAAGATCTTGTATGCTATGAAGACCTGCTGAAGGGCAAAGTAGGGATATGCACCAGGGCCCCATGTCGTTTTTCATTTTTTGTTATTGTTTTCCTTATTAAAATGTGTTGTTTTTGTTTTTGTTACTAACAAAATGTCATTTTTCGTTATCGTTGTTATTGGTATCAGTACCAATTTCAAACACAGATTTTGATTTTTGGTATTGTTATTGGTATATGTATACACACAATATCTAGTTTCATTTATATAATATACACACATATTATATTCATATAATATAATACACATACACACACACATTATATGCATCCTGGCAGATCAATAGCTAACACCGAACCAGAGTCAAGCACCCCAGCCCTGCAACATAAAGGCTGGCAGTGCCCTCCCCAGTGCCTCCATGATCTATCTATCTATCTATCTATCTATCTATCTATCTATCTATCTATCTATCTATTAGATATTTAGCTACTAGGCTGTTTTATTATATATATATTAGGATTATAGGATAGGAATATTTTGTATTAAACATATGTTAAGTTTATCTTAGATTCGGTATATTATTATATATACATATTACATATGTGTGTATATTTACACACACACACACGCACACACACACACAAGTGTGTGTGTATGTGTATGTATGTATCTGTGTGTGTGTGTGTGTGTGTAGTGTGTGTATATATATATATACATTTACCTTTCCAAACCTTATTCCTTACCCTTACATTTTACCTTTTTCCTTCCCCTGCCTCTCTCACCTTGTACACACATATATAGAGATAGATATAGACAGTATAGTTTATATATTAGATGATAGATATAGAATAGAGATAGATTAGAGATAGTGGATATACCTCTGAATTTTCCTTTTCCCTTCCCCTGTGTGTGTGTGTGTGTGTATATATATATATATATATATATATATATATATATATATACACACAAACTACACACACACATATATATATACACACACACACACACATTCTGTAAATATATATATATATACAGAATCTAAAATAAACCTAACATCTATCTATCTATCTATCTATCTAATATATGGATGGGGAGACAGACAGGGGAAGGGAAAAGGGTGTTTTTTTTCTGTCCCAAATCTTTTCCTTTTATTTTCTATTTTTATTTTTACCAAGTCTTTTCTTTTCCAGTTTTAAAGCTATTTAGTCCTTGGGTGTTTTCAGACATGATGTTAACCCCAGTTTAACCACACTTTAACCACATTTGAACATTTCTTAAGCATGTTGCAGTGCTGTATTGATGTTCTATGCAGCCCTGCAACATACATAAGAAATGTTCAAGTGTGGCTAAAGTGTGGTTAAACTGGGGTTAGTGTCATGTCTGAAAACACCCCTTGTTGAGACTTGTTTCTATCTCCTTTGCTTTATCTAAAGATATTTAGCTATATGTCACATTTTTAAACTATTTCATTTATTTTTCTTCTTTGTTTTTATTTTTAAGTTAATACTTCTCTCTCTTTTTATCCTAATAAAAGACATTCCTTGTAACTTTTACTAACTTCCCACTTTTTACAAGCTATTCTTGTTTTTCCTTATTTTTCCACATTTTAAGTTATTTTCAAAGTCATTTTTATTTTAATTCCTCTTTTTGCTGTAAAAGTTAATTCTTTTGTTTCTTTTTTGCCCTAAAAGTTAATTCTTTTGTTTCTTTTCTCATTTTCACTTATCTTTAAGCCTTTGGGGGGGATTTTAATTTCTCTTTTTGCCCTAAAAGCTCATTCTTTTGTTTCTTTTCTCATTTTTCACTTTTTCAAGCCATTTTTAATTCCCAGCTTGGATTTTCTGTTCTTTTGCCCAAGAAAAGGGCATTTCCTACTTTTCCTTGTTTTTTATTTCTTCCCCATTGGGATTTTACTTCTTTTGCCTGAGAAAAGGGAAATTTTAAGTTTTCTCTGTATTTTTGTCCCTAGTTGCAAACTTTCCTCTCTCTTTTTTTTTAAAGCACTGTATTGGTCCCAGTTGGAACTTTTTATTTTCATTTTTTTTAACTCAGCCCAGTTCCCCCAAGTGATTCTCTGTCTCTTCGGGTGATTTCAGATGTTACAGGGCCCATTGGCCCCATACCAAAATCACCCAATTCATTCCCCACTGGGATCACCCCGTCACGCCATATCACACGTGCCAGGGGATCCCGGCGGGGAATCTGGGAGGGTGTGGGGCTGCATGGCGCAACGTGCAGCCGCATGGCCCCACCCCCTCCACTCTCCCCACCGCCTGCCCTCTGGGGAGATGGGCGGGTGGCCGGGCCAATGCGGCCGCAGCGTCTGCCGATCGTGCCACGGCCCGGGATCCCGCCGGGGATCCCGGCCCGTGGCACGCGAACAGATGTTACTGGGAGGGGGCGGGGCTGCATGGCGCAACGTGCGGCCGCATGGCCCCACCCCCTCCACTCTCCCCGCCGCCTGCCCTCTGGGGAGATGGGCGGGCGGCCGGGCCAATGCGGCCGCAGCGTCTGGCTGAAGTCGCCACAGCCCGGGATCCCGCCCGGGATCCCGTGCCGTGGCACCCAGCCAGACATTATTATTTTTTGTCCCCACTGGGGATCTCTTTGACCAAGCTTCCTGCGACATTCCCCCGGCTAGCCCAGGAAGCGTGGTTCAAATTGACCCCATGTGGGTATTGACCATGGCGAACATCTGGCGGCCGCCAAACAGACGTTCGAGACACAGTGACCACAGGTGAGTATTCACCATGGTTCACTGTGATCTTGTAATGTCTGAAAATACCCTTCCCCTCCCTTTTTGGAGTTTATATGTTCCTTGCCTGTTATGGGGCCATTCCTCAAATGCAGGCCCATTTTTGTTTGATATTTTTCTTTATATTTTCTATATTTTATTTTTACTTTAATTCACATCAAGCCTTTAGTCATAATAACTGCCTGTTGTGACTTTTTGGTGAGGAACCTGCTGTTACGGAGGGAGAGAGAGGATCTAGGAAACAAGGGAGGAAGGGTCCACACACAAGGAAATACCCCCAATTGCGTTCCCAGTCACGGAGATAGCTCAGGAATGCGCAGATCTGCTAGGGGTTCGAGAATGCCCATCAGGTTAGACTGGTGGCCAATATAGCGGCAAGAGCCTAGGCCTCTATCATCATAGGGTGCCGAGCGGAAAGCAATGAAGGTCTCCCTGTTATCCCACACAAGACACACACCTCTAACACACACCACAGGGTATGGGGAAAGCAGTGCTGGTTGTGAGGAATGGGAAGGAACAGGGTCCAGGGCAGTGAGGGTGATGGTGGAGGGAGTAGCATCCACATGGATGGAGACAGGGGTGCCCCCCTAGGGAAGGGAGGATGAACCCACACCTAATCACACCACCTTTTGCTCTTCCACAGATTCCAAGGGACAAGGGGGAAAGGAAACAATCACTCACCTTACATACAATTCAGCACACACCACTCGTCATGAGGGGTCAAGGGGGGTGTGGAGAGAGAAGGGAACAGCAAGGGTACAGCAAGTGAAGGCAATTCACAAATCAGCAGTCAGCAAGGGGGCCAGTCTATTCTGATCACCGGCGCTGTGTGTTCTGCAGTGCCAGCATTTAAAGGGCTTGCCACGCCCCCCTGGCATGCCTGGAACTGCGCAGAGTGGCGCAGTGCTGTTGGCCCCACCCCTGCGTCTTGCATCATGGCTGGGGGGGCTGCAGTGGAGTCCTGTCAGGGTGTTGACGTGGCAACCCCTCGCCGTGGCTCCGTGGTTGCCAGGGATGGCAAGGACGGTGCGGTGGGGGGTAGTGATGGTGGGCAGGCCTGCCGGCGGGCTGGGACCCACTGTTTGTGGAGCCGCCATCTGTGGGGACGGCCCCTGTTCCTGACACCTGCGAAGATCCCTGACCCCTGGTGGATCTAATTCCTTGGAGAATCTTAGGGTAACAGATGCTTTTATCCTATCACGATTATGGAGATAGTTAGGTATTCATTTATTATCCAAGGATTTGGTGGCTTTACACTCAAGCAGATGGTCCTGAGGTGGAGAAAGACAAATGAGAAGATTGTGGCTGTGATGAGTTTATCAACCTTCTTTACTTGTATTGACACAAATGGGAAAGGAATGGATTGTATGTGGGTGGGTCATGGCCAAGATGGCTGACGGGTTGTGTAGAATCAACTGTCCTTTAGGATAGATTTCTCCTGGAATGTGAGGCCATTATAGAACCTAGACTATGACAAAGTGTGGTCATAGTCCTTGTGTGCAAGGAGGGCTCCAGAAAAAATGTCTCAGGCCAAAGGAGCTCGGCTCTTCTGGGCATGCCAAGCCCAGGTCCAAGTCATTTTCCTGTTCTGACATGACCTCATTCCCAACTGAGCATAGTGATGTCAACACATTCTTTAATGGGAATGGTCATGTCAGAAAGAAGGAAAGATAAGCCTCTCACCAGCCCCTTTTCAACCTGGCCACCTCCCCTACAGAACAGCAATGCCACTGTGCTTTTTAGGGGCTGAGGAAGCCTGGTCCATTCCTAGCCTGAAGCTTCATGTAGACCATAACCTATGGGTGATTTCAGACGTTACGGGGCCGATTGGCCCCATACCGAAATCACCCAATTCATTCCCCACCGGGATCACCCCGTCACGCCATATCAGACGTGCGCGGGGGATCCCGGTGGGGAATCTGGGAGGGGGCGGGGCCGCATGATGCAACGTATGGCCACACGGCCCTGCCCCCTCCATGCTCCCCACCGCCCACCCTCTGGGGAGACGGGCGGGCGGCGGGGCCAATGCGGCCGCCGCGTCGGGCCGGATTCGCCACAGCCCGGGATCCCACCGGGGATCCCGGGCTGTGGCGCCCAGACAGACATTACTTTTTTTTGGAGATCTCCTTGACCATGCTTCCTGAGACATTCCCCCCGCTAGCCTGGGAAGCGTGGTTCAAATTGACCCCATGTGGGTATTGACCGTGACGAACATCTAGCGGCCACCAAACAGACGTTCGAGACACAGTGACCACAGGTGGGTATTCACCGTGGTTCACTGTGATCTTGTAACGTCTGAAAATACCCTATGCCTCTATGCCATTATACCTTCCTATCCCAGCTTGAGTGAATTTAACCCAGTGAGTTCTTTTTTCCAATAAAAAGTCAAGGAAATCTATGCAAGGATGATGAGCCAAGAACTTCTTCCAGCTCATAGCTTGATACTTGGGCATTACTCTTAACTGCAGAGACTGCCAATGGGACTGCTGCTTCAAACTGAAAATCTCTCTGATCTGCAGGAAACAGCTACTACATGTGCTCAAACCCCATATCAATTCAATTTGTCTCTTTGCAATTGCTCATCTGAAGGTTAGGTTATCCTGCAAAAGAATATATCCATTATAAAATGCAATAAAATTCAAGTA
>QEPC01000306.1:681639-692482 GCA_003113815.1 Sphenodon punctatus
CAGCCCCTCCACATCCCTGGCCCCCCAAAAAAGAAGTCTGAAATTGCGGGGAGTTGCCCTGCACATTTTCTTGTATTATCTTTGTTAGCACAGACAATTGGGCAAAGATATGCTGCACTGTCTTACATATTAGCTGGGTTTGTTCTGCTAGCAGTTGGATCCAGTTATCTTTCCTATTAGATTTAAGTTCTACTACAGGTGGCTGGGACGAATTGACCACAAGAATTTCTAATGAAGAGGCTGACAAGGGGGACTCCTGTGAGTCCACCAGTCGTCTCTTCCTGGCCGACACATAAGGGGAGCGTTCCCCAGAGTCACTTGCATCCATGGCCTCCGGATCTAATACTGCAAATCTATTAGATAAGGGAATACCCATGTCTGGGAGGACTTCCAATGCCATTCCCGGGGAATTACCCGGGGTACAAGGAAAAAAGGTTTCCAACCTTCTTTGTGAAATCAGGGGGCACCCTGTCCCATGCCCCAACCCACCCTTCCACGACTTAGGTGGCATCATCACAGCTAAGTACTACACTTGTCCCCACAACACCAACCCACAAAGAGGGAGGGCAGGACTCTAGGGCACTCCAAAGGGCAACTCACAAGGGAAAATACCCTTTTGCTCTCGCCCTTAGGTTCGCGCCCATGGCTCGTGCCAAGGGGAACTGGCAGATTTTCTTCTTTCAGGTCTCCGGCTCCACCCCCCGCTTGTCAGCGTCCCTGCTCGCCTCTCCACAGGTGAGTTCAACCAGCTGAGCCTCCACCCGAAGCTCACAGAGCCCACCCCACTTTCCGCAGCTCCACAGCCACAAGAAGTTTACCGGCAGCTTTTCTTCTTTCAGGTCTTCGGCTCCGCACCCCGCTCGTCAGCATCCTCACTCGATGCTCCACAGGTGAGTTCAACCAGCTGAGCCTCTGCCCGAAGCTCACAGAGCCCACCCTGCTTTCCTCAGCTCCACAGCCACAAGAGGTTTACCGGCAGCTTTTCTTCTTTCAGGTCTCCGGCTCTGCCCCCCGCTCGTCAACATCCCCACTCGCCACTCCACAGGTGAGTTCAACCAGCTGAGCCTCCGCCCGAAGCTCACAGAGCCCACCCTGCTTTCCGCAGCTCCACCGTTAGGTTTTCATTCCTATATCTGCACAGGTGGAGAAGAGCATGTGGCACAAATGGATTCATTCTGCACTCCTGTCTTGTTTCTGTGGTCTCAGAAAGTATTTTGCCTGAGCGTAAGAAGGATGGAGAAGAGGTGCCTTGTATTTCATAACATATGCTGTCCATGTATATTGCACAATGTCACATTTGTTTTCCAATTAAGATTCTACTCCCACTCATTCCCTCCATATACTTCCTAAATGAAATCACTGTTGCGCATCGTCCGCCTCTTGAACTCTGCAGAAATCTGGTAGACGTTAACGCAGCCATCTGTGGTGGGGAAATCTCCCTGAAAGGGATGCCTCAGGAGCAGCCAGGAAAGCAGGAAGGGAAGCTATGCTGCATTGCAGTGGGAGGGGGCTTCAAGGATGTTAAGTGAAACTGTAGGCTCCAGTGTGAGGAGAAAAAGTACTTTTCAATTTTTCCTGAAGAGGCCATCTCAGTCTTCCCAGGGAAATGCCTCAGGAGCCTTATAGTCTTTCATGCTAGTATTTCTATGAGGAAATACTAGCAGAGGAGAAGGCTGTAGAGCCACTGGGAGATTTGAGCTGCTCTTAAGGAATCTGGGACTCAGCCAGGTTCTTGTAGGCAGCTGTGAGCTACAGTCAGCCAATCGGAGGGCGAGTAGTAGTAGAACCTTAGGAGGTTCAGCTGAACTGACCTGCTGTTAATAATGCTGCAGAGAAATAATAGTGCAGAGAAGGGAGCTACAGCCTCAGAAGCAGTGAGGAACTGACAAAGGGATGGGAGTTCCAGAGCCATGACAAAGCCACTGAAGGCATTTTTACATGTTGGCACTTTTTTACGAGATTTCAAAAGTCTGGGGTCAGGAAACCTCAGTGAAGAGGATTTAGATGCTTACTTTCTGACTAGAGGTCACCCAGGCACCATTGGAAACTGGTGCTGCACGACTCCCTTCACATTTTGAGACACGGACTTGTAAGACCTCCGCTATTTGGGATTTACAAGTCAAGGACTGCTTTTAAATGAGCGGCTGTACTTACCAGCTTGAAGGAAGCACTTCCTGAAAAGTCACATGGGGTGCGTTTAGACGCACCGGAAGTAGCTGGCCACCATAGCAATCTCAGCTTGTGCGGTCTCTTTGAATCCTTGGCTTTCCAAATNTGACCAGACGTGACGCCGGGGTTCACCCCGGCATGGGATTGCATTCAACATGCGGCGGCCTCTGGTCCCCCTACTTCGGCTGCTCACGTGTCGAATGCAATCCCCAGCCGTGGTAACATCTGGGGGGAAACATCCGTTTCCCCGAACAGACGTGACGCTATCACGGCCACCACGCGGAATTGAGCGTGGTTCACTGTGATATCATCACATCTGAAATCACCCTAAATTTGGAATTGACAGCAAGTATTATGCAAGATTTAACTTTCTCTGTTAGCTTGAATGAGGTTCTCACAGCTGCTAAACTGATTCATTGTTCCCCAGCGTATAATATACACTGTCCTGTGCTTTTTTGCTTTTTGATTTCTGTACATCTTTAAGAGGAGAGAGGTAAAATTCCAACATGTCTATCATCTTCAGAGTTTCCATGCCATTATTTGGAGAGTATATTGATATAATTATATGGTATTGCTGACTCCATTCAGAATAAGGAGAAAGTTCATTTCTCAAGACCTGCATGTTTCCTGAGATTCATATGGATCTCTAAACATCTGGCTGTAAACAAGGCCATCCATACAGATGCCATGTTGCTTTATACAAGCATCTTCTCCCGTACTAACCTATGGCCCATCTTTTATGGTAGAAGTGAAACAAATATTGGGGGGGGAGGGGAAAGAGGAAAACCGATTGAACTGATCAAAGATGGTGAAATAGCTGTATCCATTTCCATCCTGTTGGATACCTATTTTTGATTATTTTTATTGTTTGGAGGTTTTTTTGGTTCAGTTACTTTGGTTATTCTGTTACCTCAGTAATTTTGGTTGTCATTTTGGCAGTATTACCATTATTGAGAAAAATTAATAGCTAAAATACCGAAATGGCCAAGCCCCCCCAAACAACTGAAAAATAATACCTGAAAAAAGACGATATGTGAATACCCATTTTGGTCGTGGATACTATTTGGAAATTATGAGGGCAATGGAAGATGCAAATAATACCAGCAAATAATAAACCCACTACCCCTTTTAGCTCTGTTTGATGAACACTGAGCTGCTAAGAATATCTTCAACTTCTTCCACCAGAATGGCACTCGGAGTTTGTTCCTAGTTACATAGGGGGACAAGGCATAAGCATAATTCTGCCTCATGTGGTGTTAACCTATATAAGTGTATCATGATGTAGATCTGGGAGGACAATACTCTGGGGAGTACCTCTCACATAGGCCTTTTTCCTCTGTTCTCTTCACCCATTAAGCCAGATCCCTGCTGAAAGCCCAAGGAAGTTTGTGTGATCTCAGAGTTGTGTAACATACCTCCTTTCATGGGGAATCTGTTAGGTTTTCAATTCAATTTCAAATGTTTATTGTTTCGACAAAGTCACAACAAAAGAAACCAACAATAAAACATTACCAATAAAAAACCATGTATAATACATCAAAATTAAAATTAAAATTGATCAATAAGCGACTACATACTAGGGGTGGGAATTCCGGATCTACCGGTATCCGATAATGCCGGTATCGGGCGTACCGGCATTACCGGATTCGACCCGGTNTAATCTATATGTCTATAATATATATCATATCTAATCTATGCTACCTATCTATATATAATGTACAGGGGAGATAAGAGCAGGGAAAGGGAGAAGGTAAAATGTACGGTATGAGGAAGGAAAGGTATTGGTGGTAATACAATGAAGGCTATGGAGGATTTTTTGTGTACAAGCAACACAGTTCTGTAAACACAACCTTATAAGCAGAGATCTCACAAAACGGAGAGAAAAAATCTGGCCCTTCTATTATAAAGGGTTGCAGTGCCCTCCCCCCAGAGCCCCCATTTGGTTGTGGGAGGCAGCAGACATTGAGCAATCACAGAGTGTCATGAGACTGCTGGGGCCTGCTTGCGCTGCTCATTGGCCAGCGATGCATCCATCAGATACTGCTGAGCTGCTCGCCCCTCCCAACACAGGCACAGTTCAAGAGTTCAACCCTGTTAAGACACTGAGACATCTGCTCCCTCCTCCCCTCTCTACATTTCCCCTCCAAAACCCAACTGCCACAGCACTAATAATGATAACGATAACGACATTGTTGTTTTCATTTATTGTTACAATTTTTGTTATCATTTTTGTTATTGTTAGTGATATTGTTACTGTTATCATTATCATTACCATTATCGGAATTCTCAGTTGTCTTTTTCATTATTCTTGGTTGTTGTTTTTGTTATCTTTGTCATTATTCTCAGTTGTTGTTTTCGTTATTACAATAATGAAAATGAAAATGACAATTTTTGTTATTGTTATTGTAATAATGATAATGGCATGCACACCCCTACCATCCAGGCATAGGCAACTGGTGCAAATGCATCGGACCTTGTAACTCTTTAAAATGACTCTGAATTGAGTACTTGAGTACTACTAGCATGGCAACAGGCTACAAGAACCACAACACAAAACAAACAAGTAAGCATTGGCCTGCATGTAATAAGGAGGGTGAGTGAGCTTGATCAGAGGCAGGAGACTCCTGGGAGAAGCCAGCAGGGGTTTAGAACAGCAAATATAGTAGAAGTGACTTTCCCCTTCTGAGCTGAGAAACCATAAAGCTGGTGAGATTTTACCATGAATCCCTGAGACCAGGGGTGTGCAGAAGGTATCCCTTCCAGTTTTGTTTTTGTTTACAAAACCCTCTTCATTTGGGGTGGAGGGGTTCATAAATGGCCATAGTGTTTTCAGGGGCTGTATTGCTTTTTTTGTACTAAAAGTTAATTTAAAAAACACTGCACATGTACAAAAATGGTCACAGGAACTGTTCTGTGCATGTGTAGCCGTTTTCAAAAATGTCACCAATGCTGCTGGTGCCATTTCGGAAAAGGGCACACATGTGCACAATGGTCCAGTGGACATTTCATGCATGCATAGTGATTTTTTAAACATTTTATTTTTAGTTAAATATTTGTTTAAAAAATTGTATGGGCAAAATAGCTGCTGGTGCTGTTCTGTGAATGCACGTCCTTTTGCAAAATAGCACAGACCACACCGCCTGTTTTGGAAAAGGGCGCACATGTGCAGAATGGTCCCGATGACCATTTTGATCAAGCACAGTAAAAAAAAAAAATGGTTTTCTTTAATTTTATTTTTAAAATGAAATTTGGATGAAAGCAAATGACAGTCATTTGCTTATTCATCCATTTTCATATATTTAGTAACTAAAATGAATGGAAAAGAAAAGAAATTACAAATCCACATCCCTACCTGAAACTATCAGATGGAGAGAGAAAACTTGAGAGACTGAGCATGGACATCCTGTATCCAAGGTCGGTAGGAGTGGGTTGAGAGAATTGGCTTGGATTCCCTACAGGAAGGGCAAGTGGGGGTTGACTTCAGAAGATGGGATTTGTGAGTTTGTCTTCAGATAAAACCAAGTTTGGTATTGGGACGGAGATGCACCTGAGGAGTTTCACTGTCAGAAAGTGATGGTGCAGTGAAGCATGTCTATTGATATTCTAGAAGATAGTATTATGAACAATTCCAAAATTATATTTTAGTCCCTCAAAGCCAGAAATATGGCACTGGATAATTATGAAATACAATAGGGAACAAAGGTTGGAGTTAAATAGTGCTTATATAGGTTAACTAGTCTGGACAAACTCAGTGTTCCCTCAGCCTCCTATGACCAATGTTTGATTCAATAATTTATGAAATCCAACAACTCTAACATAGGAAAACGGATTCCCTCCCCCCCCCTTTGCCACCAATTCTCCCTTATCCATATTTCCTCAAAGAGAGGAACTGTATAACAAGCACCTTGCTGGGATGAGTCTCCTTCAGTGCTTCTAAGTGAATAAAGGTTCCCCTAGACACACTGTAGAGACTTGTCTTACTGCTTTAAACCAGCTAACAGATGAAAGGCAGAATACAGTCATGTACAAGCTTTACATCCAGCTGCAGATGTGTTTAATCATGGGCTGGGCTGCCTTCATTCTTCCTAAATCTAATTCCTTATTTTTAAAAAAAATGAATTTTGACAATTTTAATACTCCTGAAAATGAATTATTGATTGCAACAACCTATTGACAGGCATAATGGGTAACATTCACTGTTGTAAAGAAGGCCAACACACCTTCTTTATATCACTTCAATGTGCAGTCCTGGATGGGACCACATGGTGGCAGCATGTGGTGGGGATTGGTGGGGTGGTTTATTAGGGGGTGTGGAGGGAGGGGGGACGGTCTTCCCTAGGGCCTAGACTGGGAAGCCTGTGGCTGGGACTAGGCTAGGGTGAATGGGGGGGAGGGGGAAGTAGCCATAGGGGTCATTGTGGGGTGGAGAAGATCTGGTTGGGGGGGCAGTCGGTAAGACAGACCATGGGGCCGCGGTGTTTGGTGCATTTCCCTAGGATCTGCTCCCTTTTAGGTGGGGTGATGGATCAAGGTCTGAGGCCCCTTACACTGAGAGTTCTGTTGTTGAATGTGAGATCTGCGGCCAATAAGGCATCAGTGATCCGGGATTTAATCTTGGATCAGGCCATGGATCTTGCGTCTTTTACAGAGACCTGGCTGGATGGGGAGGCAGGTCCAATTTTAGCGGGCTTCATTCTGGTGAGGTACTCTGTGCAACATCAGCCCTGGCTTGGAGGTCGGGGGGGGGCGCGTGTTGCTATGGTTGTAAGGAGTCTGTTACAGGGAAGGATTAGGTTAGGGGGAAAGGGTGAAGGGAAAGGGGTCTCCAACGTCTGGACATCCCCACTACCCATGCACACACCCCGGCTCTGTATGCTGGGGGTTTCTCTCAAGCAATAACTGCCCATCAGGATAGTATGTGGACCTTTAGGCCTTACAGAGCCGAGGTCCCTATCATCATAGGGCACCAAGCATTGGAGGGAGGAAGAAAGAGGACCTGCATCCGTCCATGACATGCCCCCCCTCCCACCGACAGTGCCCACAGGGGGGATTGACAGAGTCTTGGACTGCTAGGAGGTGTCCGGTGCAGTCAATTCCAGGGATCAAGGCCCTTCATCTTGTGTTTGAGTTGGCCAGAGACAGAATTGGAGTGCTGCTGGTGTACCATGCTCCTTCTTGCCCAGCAGCATGCCTCTCCGCTTTAGCAGAGCTGGTGTTGTGGGTGGTGTTGCACTCCCCAAGGGCTTTGGTCCTGGGGGATCTCAACATTCACGCCAATGCCTGCCTTGTAGGGGCGGAGCATTAGTTCCAACTTAACCAGAATGGAACCCGGCTGCTGCCAATAAAAAATGAAAAATGCAATAGAGCCGTTTTAAAACTAGAACTTGGGGGAAAGCCAACAGGCGCTGTGGAGTGCACAGTTTGGACTGTGGGATCTATGCAGGAGGATGTTAACTTTGGGGATTTAGAGTAGCTTAAGACTGAGGAAGAGATAAAAATAAAGGGACTTCAGGTGGAATTTGCTGGAGAACAGATAAATAACAATCCCAGGGTTCCTGCTAGAGTCTCCTATAATGTGCACAGTAAGAAGAATTAAAAAAAATGCACATAAATGTCTATATGTAAATGCTAGAAGCCTAAAAAGTAAGATGGGAGAATTAGATGAATGGCGCTAAATGAAGATCTAGACATTATAGGCATCACAGAGACATGGTGGAACAATGATAACCAATGGGACACTGTAATACCAGGTTACAAAATATATCAGAATGACAGAGTAGATAGAGTTGGTGGTGGGTTGGATCTGTACGTAAAAGACAACATTGAGTCAAGTACTATTAAAATTTTAAAGGATGCAAACTATTCCCCAGAATCTCTATGGATAGAAATTCTAGGTATAAAGGGGAAGAGTATGGCAGTAGGGCTATACTATCGTCCCCCTGACCAGGATGGAGAGACTGATAAAGCAATGCTAAAAGAGATTAGACAGGCTACTAAAGTCGGCAACATAATAATAATGGGTGACTTCAATTACTGGCAGGCAACACACGAGACAAAAAACCACTCTCTCCCCAAAGCAATAACACAAGAAAACACCAAAAGAAAAAAAAGAAAAAAAAGACAAGAAAATATTTTAAAGAATCCAGTATATAAAGTGAGGTTAAAAATGTATTCCCATAGCAGAAAGTACTACAAATATAACTAGGGTACAAAAGCCAAAATGCAATGAATAATACAAGGAATGATTTAGCTTTTGTAGCCTAGTTATATTTGTAGTACTTTCTGCTATGGGATACATTTTTAACCTCACTTGGTATATACTGGATTCTTTAAAATATTTTCTTGTTTTTTCTTTTTTTCTTTTCTTCCTTTTGGTGTTTTCTTGACTTCGATTACCTTAATATTGATTGGGTGAATTTTTCCTTGGGGCGGGATGTGGAGGTCAAATTTCTGGATGCTGTAAATGACTGCTTCCTAGAACAACTGGTTGTGGAACCAATGAGAGGAGGAGATATTCTAGATCTAGTCCTGAGTGCATTCAAGACCTGGTGCAAGGAGTAACTGTGCCGGAGCCACTAGGCAATAGCGATCATAACATGACCACATTTGACATAATTTCTGGAATGAGAAAGACAAACAGAAGTGCAGCAGTAGCATTTAACTTTAAAAGGGGAGACTATGACAAAATGAGGAAACTAGTTAAAAAGAAACTAAAAAGCACAGTTGCAAGGGCTACAAGTTTGTAAGAGGCATGGAGGCTGTTTAAAAGCACCCTTCTGGAAGCCCAGATTAAATGCATCCTGGATGTTAAAAAAGGAAGCAGGAAGACCAAAAGTCTTCCACTATAGCTAAATGGGGAGGTGTAGGAGGCTATTAGAGTCAAAAAGGCATCCTTTAAGAAATGGAAGGCTAGTCCCAATGAAAATAATATGAAAGAGCATAAACACTGGCAACGTAAATGTAAAGAGTTAATAAGGCAGGCCAAGAGAGATTTTGAAGGGAGACTTGCTAAAGAGGCAAAAACAAGCAACAAGAACTTTTTCAAATACATCAGAAGCAAGAAGCCTGCTAAGGAGTAAGTTGGGCCATTAGATGACAAGGGAGTAAAAGGGGCACTCAGGGAGGATAAGGACATTGCAGAGAAGCTGAATGAGTTCTTTGCATTGGTCTTCACTGTGGAGGATTTTGGGGAGGTACCCACGCCAGAACCTAGCTTTGTGGGTGAGGAATTGGAAGAGCTGTTACAAATCAATGTGACGTTGGAGGATGTTCTAGGGAAAATTGACAAACTGAATATTAACAAGTCACCAGGGTCACATGACATTCACCCCACAGTTCTGAAGGAACCCAAATATGAAATCGCAGACCTACTGTTAGTAATTTGTAACCTGTTACTAAAATCTGCCACTGTACCTGAGGACTGGAGGGTGGAAAATGTAACCCTGATATTTAAAACGGGGTCAAGAGGTGGTCCTGGAAACTAAGTTTGACATCTATGCCAGGCAAAATGGTGGAAACCATCATTAAGGACAGAATTACAGGGCATGTTGACAAACATGGCTTAATGGGGAAGAGTCAACACAGATTTAGTCAAGGTAAGTTATGCCTCACTAACTTGTTGGAATTGTTTGAGGGTGTAAATAAGCATGTGGACAAGGGAGACCCAGTAGATACAGGGTACCTGGATTTCCAGAAAGCATTTGATAAGGTCCCTCATGAAAGACTCTTGAGAAAATTAAAAAGTCATGGGATAGGAGATAGTGGGCATTTTAAGACACACGTTACAGTTCTGGATGTTTCAATCTTCTGGGTTCACAAGACCACAAGTAAGTTCCCGATGCATTTTTTACACACACACTGCCCTGACGCAGTTCCTGGATGCATTCTTCACACAAACACTACCCTGAGGCAGCCTAAACTTGCCGCAGTTGTAAACGTGACAGGCTGCCATGGAAACCAAGTGACTACAACTGTCTGGAGCAAAGCAGTTTACCAGGAGAACCTTTTACACACAAATGTTCTGGGAGAAGTTTCACGCAGAACTTCAAAGATCTGGATGTTTAACATCTGGGTGAGTGATTTAGACACACAGAAAATTCAGGATGTAAAAATGCCCAGTGTCTTACTATGGATCAGAAATTGGTTAAAAGATAGAAAGCAAAAGGTAGGACTAAATGGTCAGTTTTCACAATGGAGAGATGTAAAAAGTGATGTGCCTCAGAGTTCTGTATTGGTACCGGTACTGTTTAATGTATTAATTAATGATTTGGAAAAGGGTGTTAAGAGTGAAGTGATCAAATTTGCAGATGACACCAAGTTATTCAAGGTAGTTAAAACACGAGCAGACTGTGAGGATCTGGAACAGGATCTTACGACACTGGGTGCCTGGACATCTAAATGGCAAATGAGATTTTATGTGGACAAGTACAAAGTGATGCACATAGGGAAAAATAATCCAAACTATGCGTACACAATGCTGGGTACTAAGCTAGGAGTTACCACTCAGGAAAAGGATCTGGGGCTGGTTGTGGACAATACAATGAAATTGACAGTGCAGTGCGCAGCAGCAGTCAAAAAAGCAAACAGAATGTTAGGAATTATTTGGAAGGGGATAGAGAATAAAACTGAGGATGTCATAATGCCTCTATACAAATCAATGGTGCGACCGCACCTT
>QEPC01000306.1:694900-717041 GCA_003113815.1 Sphenodon punctatus
CACAGCGCAGTGCGCAGCAGCAGTCAAAAAAGCAAACAGAATGTTAGGAATTATTTGGAAGGGGATAGAGAATAAAACTGAGGATGTCATAATGCCTCTATACAAATCAATGGTGCGACCGCACCCCAAATATTGTATGCAGTTCTGGTCACCCCATCTCAAAAAAGACATAGCTGAACTAGAAAGGTACAGATAAGGGCAACATAAATGATCAAGGGCATGGACGGGCTCCCGTATGAGGAGAGGCTTGGTAGGTTGGGGCTCTTCAGTTTAGAGAAGAAATGGCTGAGAGGAGCTATGATAGAGGTCTTTAAAATCATGAGTGGTGTGGAACTAATAAACAAGGAGCAGTTATTTACCCTGTCAGCTAGTACTAGAACTAGGGGACACTCCATGAAACTCATGGGTGGGAAGTTTAAAACAAATAAAATAAAATATTTTTTTCACTCAACGTATAATTGGGTTGTGGAATCTATTGCCAGAGGCTGTGGTAAGGGCCAGTACTATAGCTGAGTTTAAAAGAGGTTTGGACAAGTTTCTGGAAGATAGGTCCATTAGCAGCTATTAGTCAGATAGGATCAGGGAACATGATGGGAGCTGGGGGAAAACAACGGGGAATGAATCCTCCATTGTGACCTGTTGGGTGCTTGTCCCAAGCCACCGTATTTGGCTACTGTTTGAGATAGGATGCTGGGCTAGATGGACCATTGGTCTGACCCAGTATGGCACTTCTTATGTTCTTATGTCATGGACAGATCATTACATCCTGTATGCCAGACTCCTAGCACATGACAGCCCCCAGAAAGAGGGGGGACCCATTAGATTGGTTCGTCCCCGGAGCCTAGTGGAACCGCAGCGGTTCCAAGAAGCCCTGGGAGAAGTGTCCTTAGACCTTGATAGCCGCTCTATTGATGATCTCATCCTAGCTTGGAATACCTTGTTGGAGGAGACCATTGATTGGGTGGCTCCTAGGCATCTGCTGCCACTGCTTTGCCACTGTAGGGCTCCTTGATTTCCTGAGGATCTGTGGTGTATGAAGCAGGAAGTGCGGAATCTAGAGTGACACTGGCACTGGTTTCATGCTAAATCTGATTGGCTACAGCATCAGACCCATTTGTGGTCCTATGCTGTGGCCATGAGGATGGCAAAGAAGGAATTCTTTGCCACCCTCATTGCTGCTGAGAAGTCACGTCCAGCAGAGCTCTTCCAGGTGGTGGGGGAGCTGGTCAGTCCGGCCTCTCTCCAAGCAGGAGGGGGAGGTTTCCCAAGCCCGCTGTGAGGAAGTTGTGAACTACTTCACAGATAAGATCGCTCGGATCCAGCATGATTTCGGGGTCGTGATTGATGCACAAGAAGACAAACTGGTCCAGAAGAAGGAAAGACTGGTCCAACTTTGTGGGATCAGTTTCAGGAAGTGACCCCGGCCGATGCTGCGGGGTTGCTGGGGTCTGGTAGGGCCACCTTTTGTGAATTAGATCCTTGCCTAACCTGGTTGGTGAAAGCTACAAGGGAGATGTTGGAGCTGGGGCTGGTGGGAGTTATCAATGCCTCCCTTCGGGAGGGCAGGGTACCAGGTAGGGATGTGGGACTGCAGTTCGGTTGTTCGGGGTTCAGCCTGAACTCAGCCAGTTTGGATAGCTGCACCAAGTGCCCGAACTGAACGCCAAAACCCCTGAACAGTTTGGCCGCATTCGGATGAGTTCGGGTGTGTTCGGGCGGAAAAACCCTGGCTGGCAGATCCAGGGAGCGAGGGGGGGCAGCTGAGAAGCAGACATCCTGGCCCCAGGGGTGAAGAGAGGCTTGCACTAGCAGCCAGCCTGCCCAATCACCATCCCTCTTTTCCTCAGACCACTGACTTGGCAGTCTGAGATTTGCCAAGGGCTAGGCTGCACAGAGCCAATGGGGCTTGTGGTAAGGCTGGCACAGCAAGTAATAAAAGTCATTGCCCCTCTCCCCTCCCCTTCTATATCGATCTGAGCTAGCCACTGATCTTGTCAGCAGACATTTTCAGAACTCTCCCTCTCCCAGCAGTTTGTGTTCCTCCCAATTCATTGCCATCCTCCTCCTATTTCAACCATTTCCACACATTTACCTCCATAGTTTCATTTAGTTAGATTAGATTATATAGATTTAGGTGTTATACCCAGCATCAAGAAGCAGCTCATTCGGAGCTTACGCAATTTTTTTTTGGCTGATACACATTTAAATCTCACACAAACAGTAGCCAAATTTCTGGTGCAGGCTTTTACTGGAAGGGATCCATTTATGAGGTTCAAATTTGCATAGATTTAATGCAATATGGGTTGAGAGTCACTGGGCTCAATAAGAGATTTGAGTATATAGGTATACACAAGAAATATTATGTAAAGCTTTGGTTATCTTAAGTAATGTTAATGTTACTTTTTATGATTTATATTTAATATTTAATATAAATTTTAATGTTATTTTTTTATTATTTATATTTAATATTTAATTAAATATATATTTAATATTTTTCTTGTATAAGTTTACTTTTGGCAATGGCCTTGGCTACACCACCAATAAATTAAATTGAATTGAGGTGTTATACCCGGCATCAAGAAGCAGCCACTCCAGCCCCAGGACCACCGTCAGGGTTCTGGGGTCGTCATTCTGCTCACGGGAAGTCATCATTCCACTGCATCAAGAAACAACCAGCCACTCCCGTCCCATGACCCATCCTCAGGGTTCTGGGGCCTACATTCCAGGCAGGGAGGGCTGTCATTCCATTTCATCCAGAAGATGCCACTCTAGTCCCAGGACCCACCATCAGGGTTCTGGGGCCGGCATTCCATTCACGGGGAGCTGTCATTCCACAGCATCAAGAAGCAGGTACTCCAGCCCCAGAACCCACCCTCAGGGTTCTGGGGCCTATGTTACAGGCAGGATACGTCTATCCACATCATTCACATCATCCAGAAGCAATAGGGGTGCTGCTGCTGCTCAGCCTGCTGCTGGTGCTGCTACTGCTAGAGATAGGTGCAGGGATAGACCCCGCCAGCTGAAAGGGGTGGCTTCTCCCACTCCCACCATCCCCAGGGGCATCCTGCTGTGCGCAGTCTCCAGAGCTCTCTCTGCCTGCCAGACCCTCTCCACCAGCTCACCCTTCCAATGGCCATAGAGCGGTGTCTGGTGTGCTACGCTGCCCTTGATCCTGGGGTCCAGCATGGTTGCCAACACATTTCCTCCCACTGCAGGAGCTCATGAGACTGTGCCTTCATCCCTGCCTCCAGCTGCTGCACCAGGGCAACTGCCTCAACTGCCAGCTTCTTGCCCTGAGGGCCACAATTCTGCCCCTAGAGAATCTCATCCAGCGTCCAGAGGAGACTCTGGACCAGAGGGGTCACCTGGCTGATGGTAGCCATGGAGGAGCTGATGGTTTACGTCATGGCGAGGAAGGGTCTCACAACGAAGATGGTGTGAGGATCTCCCATTCCACCCCATTGTACCCTGGAGTTACCTCGCTGTCCGTCATCAGTTGAACATGATGCAAGGCATCTTTCTGCTCGAGAAGCCGCTCAAGCATCAGGAACATGGAATTCCACTGGGTGGACACATCCTGCATCAGCTGGTGCACTGGGGAGCCTTGCACTGCCTGCTTTGCCCGGAAGAGTAGGTCGAACAGCCAGCCACACACACACGCTCTCTCACCACACAAGCTCCGCACTTGAATTTCTGGTTTCCGATGTGATTATGGGACCAACCACGTGATGCCGGGACCGAAACCGATTTCCGAACAGCCGAACTGAACGCCACCAAACCGAACAACCGAACCCGAACTCGGTTCCAGAACCAAACGACCGAACAACCAAACTGCGATCAATTCACACATCCCAGAACCCACCTATACTCTGCTTCTGGACTTCTCCTGCCACTCCCAAACGCAACCTCTGGGTCCTGCCACCAGTGCGCCATCACTGCCATGTTGGCATGCAGCGCGTTTCTGCTCGACCACAGGTCAATGGTGAAGTGGACGGTGGCACCGCCAGCCCTTGCCAGCTCCTCCCTCACCTGCTCTTTTAAAGCCCGGTACAAGGCTGGCACCACCTGCCCACTCAGGGTGGTGCACGAGGGCAGCTTAAACTGGGGAGGCAGGAAGCCAATCAGGCACCTAAACCCCATGCCCCCGACCATCAAGGTTTGCCCATCGAGCGCAATCATTCCCTCCAACATGTGTGTCACGCCATGTCCTGCAGCTGCCGATGGACTTGGCAGCTGCCCCCACCCCAGCTCCTCCATGATGCACTGATGTTTCTGTGCCTCAACTGGCTGCTGCACCACTGACAGCACTGATGGGAGGGAAATAATGTAGTGGAAACAGCTCTCAAAGGGACATATGGCCAGTCCTGTCGAAGTGGCCAAGTGTCTCTTGTCCTGCCCACCAACGAGTGTCCCCAGCGAGTGGGTGTTCTCTATGGCGGGGAACATTTGCTCATCGCATCGCCTGAGACTGGGGGACAAGTTGGTGGAGCAGTTGCTTTTCATCAAGGTGAACCTTCTGCTGCTGGGATTCCCTGAACTGCCCCTGGACATGGATTGATGGTGCAGTGGCACACTCCATCCCATGCCAGGGGCAGTCTTTGGATGGGGCTCCTGTTCAATCTGGGCTGCTGCTGATAAGGTGCGTCCCTTCCTCCTGATGCCCAGCTCCAGACCTGCCCCCCCCTCTCTCACTAGACAGCCTCAGACGTCCTATCTGACTGACCTCATGATGCCGGGTGGCATTGGGAAGCTGTAAGCCTGCCAGCCTCTAACTAGATGATCTTGGCTCACCTATCTCACTGGCTCTCTCTCATACTGCACAATCTTCGCCAGCCTATCTGAGTGCCCTGCGAAGGTCCCAGCCTGCCTTCCCTACTGCCTCTCATATCACCAGGACCGGCCCCAGGCATGTGCAACATGTGCGATTGCACATGGCCCTGCGGGAGCCAGGGTCCCACTCCTGGAGCCTGGTCTGTTGTGCTGCCAGCGCCGCGCCTGAATTCAAATCCAGGCAGGCCTGGCTCCACTGAGGGAGCTTCTGGCTAAGCTAAATCAGCTGCGGGTGGGGAGTCCCTCCCCTGGCCCCATCCCTTCCCATGCACAGGCAGTGGCACTGCTGTCCCACACACCCCCACACACAGCAAAATCAGGAAACAGGGCCCTGCTGTCAGAGCTTCTAGCCCTAGCTGAATCAGCTCAGTTCAGCTGTAGCCCCGCAGCATTGGGGGGGGGGGAGAAAGAAAGTCTCTCCTCCCCTCGGCTAAGTGACTCTGCTGCAGGGCCCCAACACAGGCAGCAAAATTGGGAGGCGCCTGCCTTGCAGGGCTGCCGGTTCTGACAATGTTCTAAGCCATCTTGAAGAACCTTGTTTACAAGGTATCAACCTTCTGTTCGTCTTTGAGTGGCTTCTCCCATTCTCACAAATGGGACAGTGCCAAGCCTAGATCACAGCGGTGGAGGAATTTTCTTATAGAATAAAAACAACATACCTCTGCAAGCAAAAAAGTGTGTACGTTTATTCTGTTAAGTTAATTTAAAAGTTCCTCTTTTTTTTGTTTAAAGAACAAAAACATTGTAAGTAAAATAGATTATTAAGTCTTAATTACAGAATTCAATATAGATACTCCCAGAGAGGTGTCAGATTCAGAACTGAGATGCAAAGCATAATGCTTAGTGAATGTATGCGGGGAACTCCAGGTCGCAGCCCTGCAGATCTCGAGAGGAGAGATGTTGCAAAATGCTGCTGTAGAAGCACCCAGACCTCTGAGTGAATGAGTCTTTAAATAAGGTGGGGATGGACTTCTTACCTGTTCATAGGCAAAGGACATCAAATGCACTAACCATTTTGAGATAGTTTGGGATAAAACATTTTGCCCCAACTTGGGAAGGGAAGGGGAACAAATTGTCAGTCCATCTGCAGTGCTGGGTCTTGTCTAAATAGAGCAGGACCACTCTCTTAACATCCAAAGTGTGAAATCTGGCTAAGATTTCTCACTCATGAGGTGGAGGGAGGAATACTGGGAGGACAATTTTTTGTGCCGTATGAAATCTGGACACCGTTTTAGGGATAAACGATGGATGGAGAGAGATCTCTATCCTGTCTGGGAAGACTGAGAAGTAAGACTCCTTGACAGATATAGCGGCGAGTTCATACCCACCTAGGGGATGTGATGGCAACCAAAAAGGCAGTCTTCAGAGACAAGTGCAACAGGTCAAATTGTTCTGCAGGTTCGAAAGGGTGTTTTGTCAGTTGATCTAGAAGAAGGTTCAGATCCCACTGAGAAACGGGGTGTTTGTGATGGGGAAACAAATTAATTAGTCCCTTAAGAAACTCTTTTACCAGAGGGTGACCAAAAAGGGATTGGGAATTTGGGAGGTCAACATGCTGGGCTATTGCTGAGAGATGCACTCTTATAGAAGAGTGTGCAAGGCCCTTCTCAGCCAGGTCCAACAAGTATTGTAGGACTAGTGGCACGGTTACCTGATCTACTTGGATGGATCTCCCAGATAACCAATAGGAAAATCTCCTCCATTTGGAATCATATGATCTTTTAGTAGATTGTTTCAAATCACTATCCAGCACCAGATTTAATTTAAGAACAATTTGGGATGGACAATTTAAAAACCCACCTGAAGCAGGGTCAGTGGTATGCAGTTATTGATATAAAATATGCTTATTTTCATGTTAGATTGCATACCTCCTGTAGAAGATTCTTCCATTTCACCCATGACTCCATGCATTTTCAGTTTTGTTCATTACCATTTGGACTCTCCTCAGCCCCTAGGGTCTTTACTAAGGTTATGGCCACAGTCATAGCTTTCCTTCGTAAGCAGGGCAATGCCATTTCCCCCTACCTAAATGACTGGTTACTGGTTGCTAATACCCCAGACACCTTAAATGCCAACCTTCGCTTCACTCTAGTTTTATGCGTAAAGCTGGAACTAACTATAAACGTACAGAAGTCCCGCCTATCTCCTAAATCTCTTGTTGAAAAAGACATTTGTTCTGTTATTACTATATATAAACACTTTTGCTTGATTATTTTCATTTGTTTTGACTATTACTACCAAATTCTTGCAAAAAATCAATAATACCCTGCCCTCCATCTCCTCCTGTTCCCTACCTGTATTGGCAGGAGGGGAAACTGGGAGAGGTGGCTAGATGAGGGGGTACTTTGGAATGTTAGGGGTGGTTTAAACAAGGGGGTGGATGGATCTGTGAGACAAGTGGAAAGGGGGTGCTCTGTGTGGGAAGTTAAGGGGTAAAAAGTGCTGGGACTAAAAAGGGCCCAAGGCATGTGTGCATATATGATGGACATTTATGCAAAATATGCAGATTTGTGTATTTGTGTAAATAGGTGGGAGCTAATGATGCAAATTAGGCCCCGCACCAAGACTTCGCACATGGCCCCACAAACCCTAGGGCCGGCCCTGCATGCCACGCTGCCTGTCTGCCCACCCTGGTTGCCAAGCTCGAACCCTGCCTCAGTCTGCCTTCTGCTTCTCATGCCACGCTGCCTGTCTGCTGCTGCTGCCACTACTACCTCTGCTATGCCATGGGTTCTGCTACCGGGCTATCCAATGTCTGCCGCTGCTCCACTGATGCCTGGCAGCCTGCAATGCCTGGTCAAGTAGGGGTGCCAGCCACTAAGCCCCAAGCCTTCCCAACCTCTTCTGCTGCCACAGGGTCTCAGATGGGCAGACCCAGTGCCACGGCCACCCCCAGAGGCCAAGCACCAAGTCTGCCAGAATCAACAACCCGAGGTGCCAAGCCACAAGCCTTTCTGGTCTCTGCTGCTGCTGCTGCTGTGTCTCCGACAGCCTGTCATGCCCCCACAGGCCCCCCTGGAGCTCCCCAAGCCTCCAGGCAGGGCCAAATGTTCCAAACATTCAGAGGGGTCCAAACTCTGCAGGACTGAACCCACGAACCCGAACTAAGTTTTCGGACCAAATGTCTGAACATCTAAACTGTGTTCTGTTTGTACATCCCTAGTGCCAGGTTACTTCAAGGAGGAGGTGGTGTGGCCCCTGCTTAAGAAACCATCTTTGGATGTTGATGCACTCGCTAGCTATTGGCCTGTCTCTAACCTCCCCTTCTTAGGGAAGGTTATTGAATGGGTCATGAGCAGCTCCAGCACCATCTGGATGACATCAGTTTCCTGGATCCTTTTCAATCTGGATTTTGATCAGGATATTGCACCGAGACTGCGCTGGTGGCCATGGTGGACGACCTCTGCCGAGACATGGATATAGGGCATTCAACATTACTCGTCCTATTGGATCTCTCGGCAGCTTTTGATACAGTTGACCATGGGTTACTCTTGAGGTGGTTGAGGGCCCTGGGTGGGGTCCCAGGTAATGAACTGTCCTAGGATGGTTCTGCTCATTCGTCTCAGGGAGAAGCCAGTGGGTGGTGCTGGGGGAAGAAAATCTAGCCCCCAGGATCTTGCTTGTGGTGTACCGCAAGGTTCCAGTCTGTCTCCATACTATTTAATATTCATATGCAACCCCTGGGTAAGGTTGTGAGACGGNATCTTAAGTAATGTTAATGTTACTTTTTATGATTTATATTTAATATTTAATATAAATTTTAATGTTATTTTTTTATTATTTATATTTAATATTTAATTAAATATATATTTAATATTTTTCTTGTATAAGTTTACTTTTGGCAATGGCCTTGGCTACACCACCAATAAATTAAATTGAATTGAGGTGTTATACCCGGCATCAAGAAGCAGCCACTCCAGCCCCAGGACCACCGTCAGGGTTCTGGGGTCGTCATTCTGCTCACGGGAAGTCATCATTCCACTGCATCAAGAAACAACCAGCCACTCCCGTCCCACGACCCATCCTCAGGGTTCTGGGGCCTACATTCCAGGCAGGGAGGGCTGTCATTCCATTTCATCCAGAAGATGCCACTCTAGTCCCAGGACCCACCATCAGGGTTCTGGGGCCAGCATTCCATTCACGGGGAGCTGTCATTCCACAGCATCAAGAAGCAGGTACTCCAGCCCCAGAACCCACCCTCAGGGTTCTGGGGCCTATGTTACAGGCAGGATACGTCTATCCACATCATTCACATCATCCAGAAGCAATAGGGGTGCTGCTGCTGCTCAGCCTGCTGCTGGTGCTGCTACTGCTAGAGATAGGTGCAGGGATAGACCCCGCCAGCTGAAAGGGGTGGCTTCTCCCACTCCCACCATCCCCAGGGGCATCCTGCTGTGCGCAGTCTCCAGAGCTCTCTCTGCCTGCCGGACCCTCTCCACCAGCTCACCCTTCCAATGGCCATAGAGCGGTGTCTGGTGTGCTACGCTGCCCTTGACCCTGGGGTCCAGCATGGTTGCCAACACATTTCCTCCCACTGCAGGAGCTCATGAGACTGTGCCTTCATCCCTGCCTCCAGCTGCTGCACCAGGGCAACTGCCTCAACTGCCAGCTTCTTGCCCTGAGGGCCACAATTCTGCCCCTAGAGAATCTCATCCAGCGTCCAGAGGAGACTCTGGACCAGAGGGGTCACCTGGCTGATGGTAGCCATGGAGGAGCTGATGGTTTACGTCATGGCGAGGAAGGCTCTCACAACGAAGATGGTGTGAGGATCTCCCATTCCACCCCATTGTACCCTGGAGTTACCTCGCTGTCCGTCATCAGTTGAACATGATGCAAGGCATCTTTCTGCTCGAGAAGCCGCTCAAGCATCAGGAACATGGAATTCCACTGGGTGGACACATCCTGCATCAGCTGGTGCACTGGGGAGCCTTGCACTGCCTGCTTTGCCCGGAAGAGTAGGTCGAACAGCCAGCCACACACACACGCTCTCTCACCACACAAGCTCCGCACTTGAATTTCTGGTTTCCGATGTGATTATGGGACCAACCACGTGATGCCGGGACCGAAACCGATTTCCGAACAGCCGAACTGAACGCCACCAAACCGAACAACCGAACCCGAACTCGGTTCCAGAACCAAACGACCGAACAACCAAACTGCGATCAATTCACACATCCCAGAACCCACCTATACTCTGCTTCTGGACTTCTCCTGCCACTCCCAAACGCAACCTCTGGGTCCTGCCACCAGTGCGCCATCACTGCCATGTTGGCATGCAGCGCGTTTCTGCTCGACCACAGGTCAATGGTGAAGTGGACGGTGGCACCGCCAGCCCTTGCCAGCTCCTCCCTCACCTGCTCTTTTAAAGCCCGGTACAAGGCTGGCACCACCTGCCCACTCAGGGTGGTGCACGAGGGCAGCTTAAACTGGGGAGGCAGGAAGCCAATCAGGCACCTAAACCCCATGCCCCCGACCATCAAGGTTTGCCCATCGAGCGCAATCATTCCCTCCAACATGTGTGTCACGCCATGTCCTGCAGCTGCCGATGGACTTGGCAGCTGCCCCCACCCCAGCTCCTCCATGATGCACTGATGTTTCTGTGCCTCAACTGGCTGCTGCACCACTGACAGCACTGATGGGAGGGAAATAATGTGGTGGAAACAGCTCTCAAAGGGACATATGGCCAGTCCTGTCGAAGTGGCCAAGTGTCTCTTGTCCTGCCCACCAACGAGTGTCCCCAGCGAGTGGGTGTTCTCTATGGCGGGGAACATTTGCTCATCGCATCGCCTGAGACTGGGGGACAAGTTGGTGGAGCAGTTGCTTTTCATCAAGGTGAACCTTCTGCTGCTGGGATTCCCTGAACTGCCCCTGGACATGGATTGATGGTGCAGTGGCACACTCCATCCCATGCCAGGGGCAGTCTTTGGATGGGGCTCCTGTTCAATCTGGGCTGCTGCTGATAAGGTGCGTCCCTTCCTCCTGATGCCCAGCTCCAGACCTGCCCCCCCCCTCTCTCACTAGACAGCCTCAGACGTCCTATCTGACTGACCTCATGATGCCGGGTGGCATTGGGAAGCTGTAAGCCTGCCAGCCTCTAACTAGATGATCTTGGCTCACCTATCTCACTGGCTCTCTCTCATACTGCACAATCTTCGCCAGCCTATCTGAGTGCCCTGCGAAGGTCCCAGCCTGCCTTCCCTACTGCCTCTCATATCACCAGGACCGGCCCCAGGCATGTGCAACATGTGCGATTGCACATGGCCCTGCGGGAGCCAGGGTCCCACTCCTGGAGCCTGGTCTGTTGTGCTGCCAGCGCCGCGCCTGAATTCAAATCCAGGCAGGCCTGGCTCCACTGAGGGAGCTTCTGGCTAAGCTAAATCAGCTGCGGGTGGGGAGTCCCTCCCCTGGCCCCATCCCTTCCCATGCACAGGCAGTGGCACTGCTGTCCCACACACCCCCACACACAGCAAAATCAGGAAACAGGGCCCTGCTGTCAGAGCTTCTAGCCCTAGCTGAATCAGCTCAGTTCAGCTGTAGCCCCGCAGCATTGGGGGGGGGGGAGAAAGAAAGTCTCTCCTCCCCTCGGCTAAGTGACTCTGCTGCAGGGCCCCAACACAGGCAGCAAAATTGGGAGGCGCCTGCCTTGCAGGGCTGCCGGTTCTGACAATGTTCTAAGCCATCTTGAAGAACCTTGTTTACAAGGTATCAACCTTCTGTTCGTCTTTGAGTGGCTTCTCCCATTCTCACAAATGGGACAGTGCCAAGCCTAGATCACAGCGGTGGAGGAATTTTCTTATAGAATAAAAACAACATACCTCTGCAAGCAAAAAAGTGTGTACGTTTATTCTGTTAAGTTAATTTAAAAGTTCCTCTTTTTTTTGTTTAAAGAACAAAAACATTGTAAGTAAAATAGATTATTAAGTCTTAATTACAGAATTCAATATAGATACTCCCAGAGAGGTGTCAGATTCAGAACTGAGATGCAAAGCATAATGCTTAGTGAATGTATGCGGGGAACTCCAGGTCGCAGCCCTGCAGATCTCGAGAGGAGAGATGTTGCAAAATGCTGCTGTAGAAGCACCCAGACCTCTGAGTGAATGAGTCTTTAAATAAGGTGGGGATGGACTTCTTACCTGTTCATAGGCAAAGGACATCAAATGCACTAACCATTTTGAGATAGTTTGGGATAAAACATTTTGCCCCAACTTGGGAAGGGAAGGGGAACAAATTGTCAGTCCATCTGCAGTGCTGGGTCTTGTCTAAATAGAGCAGGACCACTCTCTTAACATCCAAAGTGTGAAATCTGGCTAAGATTTCTCACTCATGAGGTGGAGGGAGGAATACTGGGAGGACAATTTTTTGTGCCGTATGAAATCTGGACACCGTTTTAGGGATAAACGATGGATGGAGAGAGATCTCTATCCTGTCTGGGAAGACTGAGAAGTAAGACTCCTTGACAGATATAGCGGCGAGTTCATACCCACCTAGGGGATGTGATGGCAACCAAAAAGGCAGTCTTCAGAGACAAGTGCAACAGGTCAAATTGTTCTGCAGGTTCGAAAGGGTGTTTTGTCAGTTGATCTAGAAGAAGGTTCAGATCCCACTGAGAAACGGGGTGTTTGTGATGGGGAAACAAATTAATTAGTCCCTTAAGAAACTCTTTTACCAGAGGGTGACCAAAAAGGGATTGGGAATTTGGGAGGTCAACATGCTGGGCTATTGCTGAGAGATGCACTCTTATAGAAGAGTGTGCAAGGCCCTTCTCAGCCAGGTCCAACAAGTATTGTAGGACTAGTGGCACGGTTACCTGATCTACTTGGATGGATCTCCCAGATAACCAATAGGAAAATCTCCTCCATTTGGAATCATATGATCTTTTAGTAGATTGTTTCAAATCACTATCCAGCACCAGATTTAATTTAAGAACAATTTGGGATGGACAATTTAAAAACCCACCTGAAGCAGGGTCAGTGGTATGCAGTTATTGATATAAAATATGCTTATTTTCATGTTAGATTGCATACCTCCTGTAGAAGATTCTTCCATTTCACCCATGACTCCATGCATTTTCAGTTTTGTTCATTACCATTTGGACTCTCCTCAGCCCCTAGGGTCTTTACTAAGGTTATGGCCACAGTCATAGCTTTCCTTCGTAAGCAGGGCAATGCCATTTCCCCCTACCTAAATGACTGGTTACTGGTTGCTAATACCCCAGACACCTTAAATGCCAACCTTCGCTTCACTCTAGTTTTATGCGTAAAGCTGGAACTAACTATAAACGTACAGAAGTCCCGCCTATCTCCTAAATCTCTTGTTGAAAAAGACATTTGTTCTGTTATTACTATATATAAACACTTTTGCTTGATTATTTTCATTTGTTTTGACTATTACTACCAAATTCTTGCAAAAAATCAATAATACCCTGCCCTCCATCTCCTCCTGTTCCCTACCTGTATTGGCAGGAGGGGAAACTGGGAGAGGTGGCTAGATGAGGGGGTACTTTGGAATGTTAGGGGTGGTTTAAACAAGGGGGTGGATGGATCTGTGAGACAAGTGGAAAGGGGGTGCTCTGTGTGGGAAGTTAAGGGGTAAAAAGTGCTGGGACTAAAAAGGGCCCAAGGCATGTGTGCATATATGATGGACATTTATGCAAAATATGCAGATTTGTGTATTTGTGTAAATAGGTGGGAGCTAATGATGCAAATTAGGCCCCGCACCAAGACTTCGCACATGGCCCCACAAACCCTAGGGCCGGCCCTGCATGCCACGCTGCCTGTCTGCCCACCCTGGTTGCCAAGCTCGAACCCTGCCTCAGTCTGCCTTCTGCTGCTCATGCCACGCTGCCTGTCTGCTGCTGCTGCCACTACTACCTCTGCTATGCCATGGGTTCTGCTACCGGGCTATCCAATGTCTGCCGCTGCTCCACTGATGCCTGGCAGCCTGCAATGCCTGGTCAAGTAGGGGTGCCAGCCACTAAGCCCCAAGCCTTCCCAACCTCTTCTGCTGCCACAGGGTCTCAGATGGGCAGACCCAGTGCCACGGCCACCCCCAGAGGCCAAGCACCAAGTCTGCCAGAATCAACAACCCGAGGTGCCAAGCCACAAGCCTTTCTGGTCTCTGCTGCTGCTGCTGCTGTGTCTCCGACAGCCTGTCATGCCCCCACAGGCCCCCCTGGAGCTCCCCAAGCCTCCAGGCAGGGCCAAATGTTCCAAACATTCAGAGGGGTCCAAACTCTGCAGGACTGAACCCACGAACCCGAACTAAGTTTTCGGACCAAATGTCTGAACATCTAAACTGTGTTCTGTTTGTACATCCCTAGTGCCAGGTTACTTCAAGGAGGAGGTGGTGTGGCCCCTGCTTAAGAAACCATCTTTGGATGTTGATGCACTCGCTAGCTATTGGCCTGTCTCTAACCTCCCCTTCTTAGGGAAGGTTATTGAATGGGTCATGAGCAGCTCCAGCACCATCTGGATGACATCAGTTTCCTGGATCCTTTTCAATCTGGATTTTGATCAGGATATTGCACCGAGACTGCGCTGGTGGCCATGGTGGATGACCTCTGCCGAGATATGGATATAGGGCATTCAACATTACTCGTCCTATTGGATCTCTCGGCAGCTTTTGATACAGTTGACCATGGGTTACTCTTGAGGTGGTTGAGGGCCCTGGGTGGGGTCCCAGGTAATGAACTGTCCTAGGATGGTTCTGCTCATTCGTCTCAGGGAGAAGCCAGTGGGTGGTGCTGGGGGAAGAAAATCTAGCCCCCAGGATCTTGCTTGTGGTGTACCGCAAGGTTCCAGTCTGTCTCCATACTATTTAATATTCATATGCAACCCCTGGGTAAGGTTGTGAGACGGTTTGGTTTGGGTTGCCATCAGTACACTGATGACACCCAGCTATACTGCTCTTTTTCAGCTGACCTAGGTCCTGCAGTCTCGATGCTTTCTCAGTAGGGATGGGCGAACAGAAACGAGTTTGGTTCAGTTCTGTTTGGTTCTTTTTCAGACGACCCAGGTCCTGTAGTCTCTGTGCTTTTTCAGCCGACCCAGGTCCTACAGTCTCGGTGCTTTCTCAGTAGGGATGGGTGAACAGAACCTAGTTTGGTTTGGTTAGGTTCGGTTTGGTTCAGTTCAGAAATTCAGTTTGGTTCGGAAGTTTGGTTCAGTCAACCAAACTATTTGAGTTCGTTCCGAACTCCGAACTTCCGAAGAAAGTTCGGAAATTCAAACCACATTGAACTAAATGGAATATTATCTTTTAGGGATGGGCGAACAGAGTCGAGTTCGGAAATTCAGTTCGGTTTCAAAATCGAGTTCGGTTCGGAAGTTCGGTTCGGTCGACCGAACTGGTTGAGTTCGGTCCGAACTCCGAACTTCCAAACCGCGTTCGCCCATCCCTATTTCTCAGTGCTTGACAGCAGTGAGAGACTGGATGAGGCTGAGGAGACTGAGGCTGAACCCTGATAAGATGGAGGTGATGTTGGTAGGTAGAACAGCTGAGGCGATGGCCCCACTTGTGGAGGGGATCCGCCCTCTGCTGGCCCCGCAGGTATGGAGTTTGGGAGTCCTATTGGACCCTGGCCTCCACCTGGATTTTCAGGTGGAGGCAGTGTCAAAGGGAACCTTTTACCAATTACATCATGTGTGTGGGATCCAGCCATATGTCTCAAACTCTGACCTGGCCACCCTCATCCATGCATTCATTACCTCTCGGTTGAATTACTGCAATGCGCTCTACATAGGGCTGCCCTTGGTGACGGTTTGGAAGCTGAAGCTGGTGCAGAATGCTGCAGCCCACCTCTTGATGGAAACGGGCTGTAGGGACCACATTACACCAGTGCTCCAGGCTCTGCACTGGTTGCCTATAGCATTGTAGGCCCGATTCAAGGTGCTGGTGTTGACCTTTAAAGTCCTACATGGCCTCATCCTCTCCTACCTGAGAGACTGCCTCACTCCCCGGGCCCTGGAATGATTTCTGCGATCCGCTGGGGGCACCTTCTTGGAGGTCCCCCAGGTAAACCGGTGGGGTCACAATGGAGAGGGCATTCTCGGTGCTCACACCGCGGCTGTGTAACTCCCTCCCAGAGAAGGGTCACCCATCTCCCAGATTGTTGTCCTTCTACTGGGTCTGTAAGACCTGACTGTTCATCCAGGCCTTGGGGGGTGGGGGGTGGTAAAGGGATAGGGGGTTAGATTTTTAGCCAGAGGGTCTTATTTGCTTTTATTGTATTTATTGTCCTTGTAACCCCCTCCTCTCTTTTTTGTATATTTGTATCTGTTTTAAACTATGTAAGCTGCCCCGAGCTGACGTGAGGCTGGATAGGGTGGGTAGAAATTATTAATTAAACAAACAAACAAACAAACAAACAAACAAATTAGATAAATAGTCTGGTGATATGGATCAATCTACAAAGGGCCAGATTTTCAAAGCAATCTATTTCTATGTTCTGTACAGCACCAGGTCACACGACTGGTGCTATATAAATGATTATAATAATAATAATAATAATAATAATAATAACTTACCTCAATTTTTGTCTCCATTCACAATCACTTCAAAAGATCAGCAGTTCTCTATCTGTCAGATTTTCAGAACAGCTTAGTAATTGAGGTAAATTAAAACTTAGTAGGACTGAAATGAACAGTGGATTTACTATTCATGGATATTATTCATATATTTTTGTTTAGATAATCCTCCAAATACTCAACTAATATCCACATCCAAGATGATTATTCTCATATTTATTTGTTTTTCTAATGTTATGATTTGGTTATTTCAATTATTTCAGTATTTTGTTTCAGTTATTTTGGTCATTTGGATATGTTGGTTATATTGTTTCAACACTACTGTACTACAGCACATCTTTAAACATGTACACTACTACACATGCAGCCAAATCGAAGTAATTTCAAAATACTGAAATGACTGAGAAACCAAAATGAAATACCAAAATAACAAAAAATGTACTAAAGAACAGTGGCCATTTTTACATGGATGCCCCCCTCCCCCTGCTCGGTGTTCTAGTGGGTGTTGGGGAGTGGAACGTCCATGTAAATGGTCAGTGGTGGGTGGGTGGATTGGTGTGCACCTGGTGTTCGCCCATGTAAACACCACGGGCAGTGGGTGTTTGTACATGTGTGCTCCCGACGCACACCTACCTACACCCATCACCCACCCATCTCCACCCACGGGGCCCTCTGTAAAACCGGAGGAGGCCCTATGAGTGGAGCTGGGTGTAGGTGGGTGTGTGTCCGTGTAAACAGACACACGCCCGCCTCCACCCACCGTGGCCAAACACCCATCCCCCCCCACCTCCGGCCATGTAAAAATGACCCATCTGATGGTGGTGGGAGGGGAAAATCCCAGATAGTGGGCATTATCTGTTTTGTCAGATCCAAAATGAATAGGGTGATTTTATAAGAAATATTTGTTTTGCCAAGCATTTGTTTCAGTTTTAGATCTGAACACTCTGTATTCAAAGAGCCATCAGTGAGTAGAGTAGAGAAAGTAAGGTTGCCATGTTGGTCCCAAATATAAGCAATAGAGACAAAGTAGTGCAATGATATCTTTTATGTTCAAAATCACTTACACAGTATCATATGACTCAAGATCTTTTAACTATGAGTGTTTTCACACAGGTAGGGGGCCCCTTGCAGGAGCCACCTGTGGAGACAAGGCAGGGAGCCCTTCAAATGGAAAGACCCATGTGTGGGTCCTAAGGGTGGGGGAGCAGTCACCACTCTTCCTCCTGCTCTGGTTCAGCCCGGGAAGTCCATCAGACAGGCAGACACTTGGGAGTCCTTTTCTGTGGCAGCAGGATTGGGCCCCCAGAGGAAGCAGCCACCACTAGTCAGCTGGTAGTGCTGACTGGGGGGTGCACTCCCCAGCCACCTGTTGGAAGGGACCCTGTGGAGGAGGAGGAACTGATAATCCTCCAGGATATCGCCCTCTCCTCCCTGGAGCCTTGTAGGATCGCACCCAGGGAACAATTGCAGCACCTGGGGTTTCCATCAGGCCCTTTGTTCTGATCACCCTGGGTGCCGTACACGGGTTGGATTTGGAGGAGAAATTCCCCCCACCCCAGGACTCCCTCTGCTTCTTCAGCTGCCCTTCCTGGGATCCACTCCAAGAACTGTCAGGCAGTAGCAGCAGCAGCTTCCAACAGGGGTCCAGTTCTTGACGGCACCACAGCTTTGTATGTGGTGCTGGTGGATCTGTATGTGGGTGGGGCTGCTGGGCTTTTTACACAGGACCCCATGGGAGCCCATTGCCCTGGTTTTTGGTTTGGGCTGGGTTAATTCACACAGTGTACTCCTCATTTTTAGGGATGATGCCATGCAGAGCTGTCCCGGCTCAACCGGAGGTGAACATCTAGCAGCCACCCTTCACACGAGTGAGGTGAACATCTGGCAGCCACCCTTCACATGGGAAGGTGCATCTGGAACAATGGGGGGGGGGCAATGTGGGGCCCCGTCCATGTGATGATACTCTCTGATTCACCAGAGGTGAAGGTAATTATCTAGTGCCTCTTCATTGCTCTTCTAGACTGCTGTACACAGCAAAATTCTATGTTAAGACGTGTCTGTGTACAGACCTCTGTACACAGCAGAATTCTATGTTAAGAAGTAAATGTATCAACTCTGTTAGAAAGAGTTAAATGGTTAATATTGTGTTACAACATATTGCTGTCAGTTTCTACTTGCTTAAACTTCATTTCAAGCATCTGTTCCCTGGCATTCGTTCAGCTCCAAAGTCTATTATGCTGATAGTTGTTTGTCAAAGCACAAAGGGAGAGATTATAATGCACATTTTAAAAAAACAAATAATATACAGAACTTATGAATAAACAAATCATACATAAAACTGGGACATCAAAACATCCCCTATATATAAAAAAGAAGATGTTGCTTTAATTTTCTCCAGAGTTGTAAATCAGTTGTGGAAATATCTCTTATGCAAACTGCATCTGCGACCAATTAGTTTATTTTTTAATATGTTTTTCACCCTTGCTCACCTCACTGGTTATTTTGAAGCTAAGTATTATTTGGTGTTGTGAAATCCCCCAGAAAAAAAGATGTATTCTTCTTTGAACAAACACCATTTTTGTCCAGTTACTGGGAGATGAACAAAATGATTGTCTGACTTAGATTTCAGGTTTTCTTACATATTCATTGAAACAAAAGACTTATTTTAAATTCATGACAGTTCTTTTAAAAAAATTTAAAAAATAAAAAGTTAACCTACAGTTTTCTGTGTTGACAAAGGGCTTTTCAGATCTGAACATGAGAGGGGCATTCTTGGATTGAGAAGAAGAAGGATCTTATTTTTTGTACCTACTACCTTATTCATTTCAGTGCAGCATCACCCAGACCTATTTGTGAAAAAGAGAGGCCTGAGATGTAAAAAAGATGACATAGCCTGCAGTATCTCCTCTTGTACTGCTGAGGATGGGACAAGGTGAATGCGTTCTAGCGATGCAGCGTGGGAATGTCCTTAATTCCACTGCTGAGTGGATGATATTGCATATTCTCTATGCTGTTTACAAAACCCAGAGAAATTTAACCTTTTATGTATTCATACAAATGAAGGTTGCTTTCAAATGCTACAGGGGAGGGGCGGGAACTTTCACAATCGCTGCCTCAGCTCTCTAATTGTGACAAGTAGCGCCAGTCAGAATGCACTAATCCCCTTTTGGGGCGAGAGAACACCCACACATGACTGGGTCCCCAAATGTAACCTTTACAAGGGTGGTTGTTCTTGCGCCTTAAAAGGAGATTAGTGCATTCTGACAGGTGCTAATCCCCACAATTAGAGATCTGCGGCAGCAATTGAAAAAGTTCCTGCCCCTCCCCTGTAGTGTCTGAAAGAAGCCAAATTAAGCTATTCAAGCAAATAAATAACCTGCAGGCCTTATCCAATAGGGCTTACACTATGTAGCTTTCTCTGATAAGCCATACTCATTTTGAAAAGTATTAGGAAATAATATAAATATGGGGTTGTCAATCTCTTGGAATTCAGTAAGGAGAGAAGTATTCTATTTGTTTTGCTAAAAATCTGTTTTGTCAGGTGAGGAGAATTCTATGCTCAGAGAGAAAATGTGCATCCCAACAATAATTTTGGTTGCTATATATGGGGATTCTAATAATTGGTTATGTCCGCTGATTTTCAGGCACTAACAATACCAAGAGGTGATAAAGTGCGGAGAGGTGCACAGATGTGCAAATTTTTAAAACCTGCATTAACATTTTAGAAACTGGCACTCTTGAATATTGCAAAGGGTATTTTCAGATGTTACGAGATCACGCTTAACCACAGGGAATTCCCACATGATGATCGTGGCTGCGTCACGTCTATTGGGGGAATGGAAGCTCCCCGCCAGATGTTCACCTTCATGAATTATGGGGGGGAGGGGGGGAATCACATTGACCACGCAAATGGAGGTCCTGCCCGGACCATTTCCATTTGCGTGTTGAATGTAATTCCCCCCCCCGTCTCGTCTGTCCCCCTACCATGGCCCGGAATCAGTGGAGGGATTCCAGGCCGTGGTCAATGTGGCCGCATTGGCCGCGGTGCCCACCCATCTCCCAAGAGGGCAGGCGGCCTAGGGAGCATGGGGGGGCGGGGCTGTGCGGCCGCACATTGAGCCGTGTGTCCCCGCCCCCTCCCTGATTCTCCGCTGGGATCAGCCAGCACGTCTGTTGGAGTTGCCGGTTTGATCCTGGCGGGGGATCAATGGGTGATCCCGTGACGGGGCCAATTCAAGCCCCATCACAACTGAAAATACCCAAAGTGACCTAAAATTCCTGGTTCTGCAGCCTACAACCAGTACTTCACTCCCTTTTATGTACAGGTACAATGACTTTTCAAACGTTGTTTTAAAGGCACAGATTGGACAAAAGCCTCAAAATGTCACTCAAATGCACCTCTTCAAACGGTAGGAAATTTTACATGACAGTTTCATATAATATTTCTACACTATTCATGTATAGTTCATATTTAATATTCATGTATAGTAGGGATGGGCGAACAGAACCAAGTTCAGAAATTTGGTTCGGTTCAGTTCAGTTCGAAAATTTGGTTCGGAAATTTGGTTCGGTCAACCAAACTATTCGAGTTTGGTCCAAACTCCGAACTTCCGAAGAAAGTTCAGAAATTCAAACCCCATTGAACTAAATGGAATATTATCTTTTAGGAATGAGCGAACAGAGCCGAGTTTGGAAATTCGGTTTGGTTTGATTCGGTTCGAAATTAGAGTTTGCTTCGGAAGTTCGGTTCGGTCGACGAAACTGGTCGAGTTCGGTTCAAACTCTAAACTTCCAAACCACGTTTGCCCATCCCTAATGTATAGCTTTAGGGATACCTTTTGACTCACTGTATCTTCTTCTCAGGTAACAAAGATGAAGTCGTGCCAGAGACCGAAGTTTCAAAAAGAGGAGGTGCTTGGATAAATTAAGGGATTATAAAAAAGCAGGTCAGTACTTGGACTGGAAGGTAGGGCAGATCCCAATTCAAGTCTCACTTACCTGCTTGCCCTCGTGCCTGTTGCCAGACTGCTGTCACTTTGCAGCTGAAGAGGAGGGGGTCCACGGGTGCCGCCGCTGCTCACTCTGCTTTGCTGCCACCTGCGGAGAGATAAAACATTTGTGAGTGCTGGGGGGGTGGGGGGATCATAGAAGCCGGTAACAAGGGCCGGCTTGTCCCCTTCCCCACCCAGAAGCAGCTGGGGATTTAAAGCCCAGCGGCCAGCGGTTTCTTGCTAAGACTCACTTACCTGCCTGTCTGCGTGCCTGTTGCCGGGCTGCTGTCACCTCGTGGCTGAAGAGGAGGGGGTCCACGGGTGCCACCGCTGCTTACTCTGCTCTGCTACCACCTGCGGAGAGACAAGACATTTGTGAGTGCTGTGGGAGGGCGGGGGGAGCATAGAAGCCGGTAACAAGGGCCGGCTTGTCCCCTCCCCCACCCGGAAGCAGTCGGGGCTTTAAAGTCCAGTGGCCAGCAGCTCCTGCTGCAGGCCACAAGCTGCAGGCCACGAGTCGAAGTGCACAGCACTTTGGGGCACTTTGGGGCCGCAGGAGATGCTTTTTAGTGGGGTATCTCTGTTCTCAGGGCTAGGGAGGAAGGGTGGGGGTGTAGGAGGGGTGGTTAGAGGGAGGGGAGGGGATATCCCAGTGATTGACCCTGGTGGTAGCAGGGGAGCACTGGGAGGGTTATTGGTGTGGGAGGGGAGTGGAGCCCAACCCCTGTGAGAGCCGGAAATTTGGTGTGGGGGGATGGTCCCTACTGGCCCCTGGTGGCAGCGGGATGGCCGGGG
>QEPC01000306.1:741278-763919 GCA_003113815.1 Sphenodon punctatus
ATCCAGACCCCGTTGTGAAAGGTAGTGTGCTAGCACTAGGGGGTGGGAGAAGGCTTCCCTGGGTCCCTAACCCCATCTCAGAATACCCTATCCCTAACAGTCCTAACAGTATGTCCGGCCCCATGGATCCAGTGAAGCAGTTGGAAGAATTAACCAAGGCAGTACAATCCCTAGCCATGGAGGTTAGGGATATAAAAGAGGAGCAGGAACGGGGAGCAGTAGTGGGAGTTGAGAGGGCAAAGAGGTAGCTGTGGTTGCCTCCCTAGCTGAAGAGGTCTTAGACACTATAGAGACCGCAGAAACAGGAAGGAAAGAACCATGGTACCCACCCATAACCAAATTTAGTGTGGAGAAAAAGCAATTTCAGGGTTTTATAGCATTATGCAAGTTAGCATTCCAGCTACAACCCCAAACCTACAGAACTGATGACACAAAGGTGGCATTTATTATTGGACATCTAGAAGGGCTAGCACTTGAGTGGTCCACTCCCCTGCTCATAAAAGACAGTCTGCTGTTGAAAGATTCAAAAAAGTTTCTGTGGGAATTTGAGTTTCTTTTTGATTGCCCGCATAGGGTTCAGGATGCAGAAAGAGCTATATTGACCTTGAAACAAGGTAGGACACCCATCCTAGAGTATATTACACACTTTCAACACATAGCAGTTGAACCTGAGTTGCCAGATAGTGTACTTAAGGTTCTTTTTAGCAAAGACCTTAATGATGAGTTGAAAGAACAGCTCTCCTTTACCGCTATGCCAACTACGTGGGCAGAGCTGGTCAACCTAACATGTCAGATCGATGACCGTTTGATGGAGCGCTGATAGGAGCGGCAAAAAGAAGGGACTAGGCCTTGGCCAGTCCACCCCTCAGTCCCTACCTCCACACGCCATGAAGTGCGACGGCCAGATGAATCTGAACTTATGCAGATTGGGGCCTCACGGGGCCCCTTGACAATGCAAGAAAAGGAGAGGAGGTGCTCAGAGCAGTTATGCTTCTATTGTGGGAACCTGGGGCATTATGCAAGGAATTGTTCCCAACTCCCTCCCAGTAGATGGATGTCGGGAAACGACAAGAACCGGGACGGTCAGGGGACGGCCCGGTAGAACAACATCAACTCCCTACACCCGTAATCATGGAGACCTCCCCCGCGAAGCAAGGCCTCGATCACCTACGGGTGCCCCTCACATTAGATGTATCTGCCTACAGATCCATAATTTCCTTTGCCCTTATAGACTCTGGGGCTTAGGGGAACTTCATAGACACTGTTTTTGCATGGCAGTAAGGTATTCTGACGCAACCAAAGATGAAACCTGAAGCCGTGTTAGCCATAGATGGCTCACCCTTGAGTTCGGTCCCCATGGTCTCCTGCACTCTAACCTTGAAGGGAACCATAGGAGCATACCAAGAGCACCTACAGTTTGACATTGTCCAGACCCTGGTTTTCCCCCTTGTTCTTGGTGTTCCATGGCTGCAAAAACACAACCCCCACATTGACTGGCAATGGCAGGTAATCTCCTTTGTTTCACCCTTGTGTTGCTCACATAATGTGTCACCCCCTTCTCCTCTTCCTCTAGTTGCTGGTACACTACAAACGCCGTCAGAGACGCTTATCCCTTGAGAATATACAGATTTCTGTGATGTCTTCAAAAGCCAAGAAGCTCTAAATTTACCACCACACCGAAGCTATGATTGTCCACTTGATCCAGTCCCCGGTCTACACCACCATACGGTAGGATTTATGCCCTTTCCGGGCCTGAATTAGAGGCACTGAAGGATTATATAGACGAGAACTTAAAGAAAGGATTTATACGCCCTACATCCTCCCCGGCGGGGGCCCCTTTATTTTTTGTGCCCAAGAAAGATGGCAGCCTTAGACCATGTATAGATTATAGGGGACTGAATGCCATTACTGTTAAAAACCGGTATCCCCTACCACTTATCCCGGAACTGTTGAACAGACTCCAGGGAGCTACCATTTTTACAAAACTTGACCTTAGGGGTGCATATAATCTCCTCCACATCAGGGCCAGGCATGAGTGGAAGACTGCCTTCCGCACTCAGTATGCGTTGTTTGAATACTTAGTTATGCCCTATGGACTGGCCAATGCAACAGCGGCATTCCAACACTAGGGATGGGCGAACGTGGTTCGGAAGTTCAGAGTTGGGACCGAACTCAGTCTGTTCAGTTGACCGAACCAAACTTCCGAAGCGAACTTGAATTTCAAACCGAACCGAATTTCCGAACTCTGTTCTGTTTGCCCATCCCTAGTGGCAACACACACCAAAAACCTGGTTTTTAATGGGTGAACTTGGTTCAGAATTTGACCGAACTTGGACTGTTCGGTCGACTGAACTGAACTTCCAAACCAAACTCGAATTTCCAACCGAACCGAATTTCCGAACTCGAATTTCAAACCAAACCGAACCAAACCGAATTTTCGAACTCCGTTTTGTTCGCCCATCCCTATCCAACACTTGATCAATGATGTTTTTAGAGACATTGTAGATATATATGTGGTGGCATACCTCGATGATATTCTCATTTTTCCTAAAATCTGAAGGATCATGTAAATCATGTTTGTACAGTCCTGTCTCGATTAAGGCAGAACTGACTTTATTGTAAGATCGAGACGTGTTCATTTCACGAGAGGTTCGTTCCCTTTCTAGGTTTTATCATTTCACCACAAGGGGTGAAAATGGATCCCACTAAGTGCCATCACCGCTTAGTGTCATCACCGATTGGTCATCCCCCCAAGCCGTCAAGCCCCTACAATGTTTTTTAGAAAGTACCAATTACTATAGACAATACATTCCCAACTATGCCGATATCACTGTTCCCCTCACTAAGTTACTTTTAAAAGGCCAGCCATATGTATGAGCAGAAGAACAGCAAGCAGCCTTCCTACAGCTGAAAAAAGCCTTCTGCAAGCTCCCGTTCTCCAACACCCTGATTTTTTCTTGCCATTTCGTGTGGAAACGGATGCTTATGGCATGGCCATTGGAGTCGTTTTGTCCCAATGGCAACTTGATAGGAAGGACTTTTTACCTTGTGCCTTCTTCTCTCGACAGCTAACCTCAGCCGAAAGGAATTATACTATCCTCGACAGAGATTATTAGCCATCAAGGCAGCCTTCAATGCGTGGCATCATTACCTCGAGGGCGCCCTCCACCAGGTGCAAGTACTGACTGACCATAAAAATCTTGTGTATTTACAGACCACACGTATTGAAAATGCCTGCCACGCTCGTTGACCTCTGTTTTTCGCCTGCTTTTTCTTTCATGTAGTATATCAACCAGGAAGGAACAACGTTCTTGTGGACGTCCTCTCCCGAAGTTATGAAATAAGCATCAACCCCATGGGCCAAGGGGACCCTCTCTAGGAACGAAAGGTATTTTCCGCAGCCGGGTTAACCCTTACTCAATATGAACAACTGTCAACCAAAGACCCCTATATTAAAGGGTTGAGTAAAAAGGATCCCAATTCATAGCTCACTTTTGGCGTACCGTATTCGCCTCTGTTGGGGTTAAGCTCGCCCCCACCACAGCATACCACCCTCAGGCAAATGGTCAGGCTGAACGTGCAAACCAAGCATTGGAGCAATACCTCCATTGCTACACTGATTACTTGCAAGACGATTGGTTAAATCAGCTACCCCTTGCCGAGTTTGCATTCAACAATGCACCTAATGCATCTCTTTGTTCTTCTCCTTTCTTCACTACCTACGGTTATCATCCTCGTCTCCTCCTTCCAGAACTTCCCGCCATTGAAGTTCCTGCTGCCGGGGCCATGTTATGTCATCTGCGGCAAAACCATGCACATACCCATATGATGCTCCAGCATGCCCGTCAACAGTATAAGCGCTTCGCAGACTAACATCGGCGTCCAGCTCCGTGCTTCACAGTTGGTGATCTCATATGGGTGGACAGGCGTCATTATCCATCCCTTCAACCCTCGTCGAAATTGGATAATAAATATATTGGCCCTTTCCCCATCCTTCACCAAGTGACCCCTGTTACATACCATGTTGCTTTCCCCTCTCATGTGAGCTGCCATCCTATTTTCCATGTGTCATTGCTTAAACCCTAGTCTCCCCCTCTCTTTCCAGATCCTGCTCCTCTAGCACCTGTCACGGCAATCCTGAAAACCCTGAATACGAAGTCAAGGCAATACTGGACTCTAAACGCTCTCGAGATACCATGTATTATCTTATTGACTGGAAGAGGTATGATGCTTCGGACCAGTCCTGGGAACTGGCCGCGTCTATTCATGCTCCCTGTCTTCTTCACCGGTTCCATGCTCGTTTCCCCCACAAACCTAGCCTGGCCCCACGGGGTTGGGGGGGCTGTTAGGAGGCAATACTGTCAGCTCTGACGGTGACTTGGTCCGGGCCTGGGCTCCACAGCACAGGCACCATACGGTGTGTTTGGTGACGTGGGGAACGTCAGCCTCGCTGTCGTCTCAGCAGGTGACATCCTGCCCCCTGTGGGGAGCGGCGAGATGAGGCTGGTGCCGGTGCCGCTGAGTGCCAGAGAGGTGGAGCCAGTAGGGGCAGTGCATCGCTCCGCATGCATACGTACGCAGCAGGGGGCAGAGCAACACAGTTAAGAGAGCTGCCCAGCGAGGGATACACTGCCGGAGATCAGTTCTCTGTGAGACTGGCCCCCTTGCGTTGTCTGGAGAGACCAAGAGTACTGGTGTGAGTGTGCTTGGTGTCAGAGGCGAGAGTGCATGTGTGAGTGAGTGCGGTGATGAGTGTGTGTGATTTAGGGAGTGTGGGAATACCTAGGGTGTGTTGCGTGTTGTTGGTTAGCGGGCACTTTCCCTTCCTTTCCTCTGGGACCCCTCCTCCCTTCCATTCCTTAGCAAGTATACTTACATTCCTTGCCTGTATTCCTAGGATTTTGACCTTGTTGACCTCACATATCTGCACCTCCCTCTCCTACCCCAGGTCACAGTACGACAGAGGTGTGGGTGATGGGTGGGTTTGCAAGAAGGGTGGTGAAGGTGCATGTGTGGAGGTCTGGCACTAGACTGTGGCATCTCCCCCCTATGATGATCTTGCCTCATCCCCAGTAGGGGATTTAGGGCTCTATAAGATCCTGAGGGGTTGTTTATTCCTGAGATTGTATCCAGACCCCGATGTGAAAGGTAGCATGCTAGCACTAGGGGGTGGGAGAAGACTTCCCTTGGTTCCAAACCCCATCCCAGAATACCCTATCCCTAACAAGGTGCCTGTCTGCCTGTCCAGGCAACCCTGGGTAATGTGTCACACTGGTCGGGTAATACTGCTGCTGCTGTCTGCTGGTCCATGGACACTCTGCCCTGGCAAATCCAAATGTGCCCACATAATCCTGCTGCTGCCGTCTGCTGTTGTATGGGAGCTCTTCTTTGACAAATCCTACCATCCTGGCTTCATCAGTGTTGTGCAAAGGCAAATCTTACTGCTGCCGTCTCTGCTGTTCCATGGTTTCTTTGCCCTGGCAATCCAATGGCTGCTGCTGCTGCTGCTGCTGCTGCTGCTGCTGCTGCTGCTACCAATACTGCCTCTGCTGTCTGTGCCATGAGTTCTGTTCCTGGGCAATCCAATGTCTGCTGCTGCTGCTAATGCCACCGCTGCTGTCTGTGCCACGGGTTCTGTGCCCAGGCAATCCAATGTCCATTGCTGCTGCCAATGCCGCTGTCTGTGCCACGGATTCTGCTACTAGGCAATCCAATGTGTGCTGCTGCTGCCAATGCCAACCTCTGCTTTCTGTGCCACGGGTTCTGCTACCAGGCAATCCAATGTCTGCTGCTGCTGCCAATGCTGCCTCTGCTGTCTGTGCCATGGGTTCTTCTACTGGGCAAGCCAATGTCTGCTGCTGCTTTCAATGCTGCCTTTGCTATCTGTGCCATGGGTTCTGTGCCCCAGCAACCCAATGTCCACTTCTGCTGCCTTTGCTGTGCATCGGTACTGTGCCCCAGAAATCCAATGTCTACTACTGGGTAGCCACATGATTCACCACTGGGCAAGGCTTGACCAGTTGGCAGAATAATTTGTTGAGATCCTGAGAATAGGACGAAACCTGCAACTCGTGGCCAAGCAGGGGTGCCAGCCACCGAGCTCTGGCTGGACCTCTGCCGCTGCTCCACCAATGCCAGCCAGTCTTCAACACCCAGCCAAGCAGGGGTGCCAGCCACAGTTACTGTGTACAGGTAATCCAATGTCTGTTGCTGCTGCTGGTACTGCACATCAGCCATTTGCGCCTCACTCTTGAAGATGGGCATAGCTCGGATGAGTGTGCCGACAGCCGAGGCTGGGTGTCCACGAGATTCACCACCGGGCAAACTTTCCCAAATTGCAATAAAGCATCTTGAGCTCAGTCAAGTAGGATACCAGCCTGCAACACCCAGCCAAGTAGGGTTGCCAGTCACTGAGCCCTGGCCGGGCCTCTGCTGCTTCTCCGCCTATGCCTGGCTGGTAGCCTGTAATGCAGGGCCAAGTAGGGGTGCCAGCCACTCAAGTCCCAGGATCCACCATCAGGGTTCTGGGGCCATCATTCCGCACATGGTGAGCCATCATTCCACTTCATCTAGAAGCTGCCACTCTAGTCCTAGGACCCACCACCAGAATTATGGGGCTGTGATTCCGCTCACGGGGAGCCATCATTCCACTTTATCTAGAAGCTGCCACTCTAGTCCCAGGACCCACCGTTACGGTTCTGGGGCTATCATTCCACTCATTGGGAGTTGTAATTCCACCGCATCAAGAAACAGCCAGCCACTCCAGCCCCAGGACCCACTGTCAGGGTTCTGTGGCCTACGTTCAAGGCAGGGAGGGCTGTCATTCCACTTCATCTAGAACCTACCACTCCTGTCCCAGTACACACCATCGGGGTTCTGGGGCTGTCATTCCTCTCACAGGGACCCATCATTCCACTTCATCTAGAAGCTGCCACTCTAGTCCCAGGACCCACCGTCCGGGTTCTGGGGCCATAATTCCACTCATGGGGAGGCATTATTCCACTGTATCAAGAAGCTGCCACTCTAGCCCTAGGACCCACCATCAAGGTTCTGGGGCCATCATTCAGCTCACTGGGAGCTGTCATCCCACGTCATTCAGAAGCTGCCACTCCAGCCTCAGGACCCACCATGAGGGTTCAGGGGTCATCATTCCACTCATGGGGAGTCGTAATTCCATTTCATCTAGAAGTTGCCACTCCAGTCCCAGGACCCACCGTCAGGGTTCGGGGAGCCGTCATTCCACCCACGGAGAGCCATCTTTCCACTTCATCTAGAAGCTGCCAATCCAGCCCCAGAACCCACCGTCAGAGTTCGGGGGCTGTCATTCCACTCACAGGGAGCTGTTATTCCACATCATCCAGAAGCTGCCACTTCAGTCCCAGAACTCACCATCAAGGTTCTAGGGTCCATTCCGCTCACGGGGAGCTGTCATTCCACCGCATCAAGAAACAACCAGCCACTCCAGTCCCAGATCCCACCCTCAGGGTTCTGGGGCCTACATTCCAGGCAGGGAGAACTGTCATTCCACTTCATCCAGAAGCTGCCACTCTAGTCCCAGGACCTACTGTTAGGGTTCTGAGGCCATTGTTCCACTTAAGGGGAGCTGTCATTCCATTGCAACAAGAAACAGCCAGTCACTCCAGCCCCAAGACCCAACCTCAAGATTCTGGGNCCCTGAACGGGTTCGGTGAAACCAAACAGCCTGAACCCGAATGGTTTCAGGGGGGCGAACCCCAAACAGACTGAACACTGAATCCCCAGATGTTCGCACATCCCCAGTTTTAACTACCTTGAATAACTTGGTGTCATCTGCAGATTTGATCACCTCACTCTTAATGCTCTTTTCCAGATCATTAATGAATACATTAAACAGCACCGGTCCCAATACAGATCCCTGAGGCACACCACTTTTTACATCTCTCCATTGTGAAAACTGACCATTCAGTCCTACTCCTTGTTTCCTATCCTTTAACCAATTACTGATCCATAGTAAGACACTACCTCCTATCCCATGTCTTTTTAATTTTCTCAAGAGTCTTTTAGGTGGGACCTTATCAAATGTTTTCTGGAAATCCAGGTACACTATATCTACTGGGTCTCCCTTGTCCACATGCTTATTTACATCCTCAAAGAATTCCAACAGATGAGGCATGACTTACCTTTGCTAAATCCATGTAAGGCTTGCCTTACATAGGGGGGCATAGAGCAATGGAGGCATATTCTTTTGGGGGAGGATGTGTATGTCAGGTTTCTTGTGGCTATACCTGCTAGCTGGTGGCATGCATGGGGCCATGGGCCCAAGCTTGTTGAAACTTGATTGACTGATAATGCTATGTTTTGGTGGGGCACCCCAAAGCAACTCACCTCCACTCACCCCCACCCCAAGCTTGCATGTAATTATGAGGCATTCTAATTATGAGGCATTCTAATAACCACCCTGCTTTTGTTCAGGCGCCGAGTATTTCCGAGTTTCTGTGATTCCGAGTTCAGAGGTTCTGAGTTCCAAGGATTTCCGAGGTCTGGAGTTCCGATTTCTGAGTCCTCAGAAAAAATTCAGAGTGATGAACGAAGACTTGGTCCTGGTACTCTGAACCTCAGAAATCCTATTTGGTGCCGCCCTAATTAAAATGAATCATTGAAGATTATGCTCTTTATTTTGACATTGCTACTTGTTTTGATCTACTTGTTCTAAACTAATCAGAGCATGTGACAGCAAAAGCTATGTTAGAGATGCAGGCAAGTCATATATTTGCAAACGACAAATTACTGAGTAACGAATTAACTCACCTGAACTTTGCAGCCAGACAATTGAATTCACATTTGTGTGTTTGCAAAATCTGATGAGTTTATGACAACTATTCATGTAAATTGACATCTTTTTACTACCCATTTTGCAAACAGCCTAGCAGATTGGAAGACTACTGCAGTCCAAAAAACCTGTGAAAACAACTGACCTTAATTTTGATCTGGAAATTGGAGGTACATTGTGGAGCAGACGTGTAATGTGCTTTTTACATCCATTTATGCTGACGGTGCAATCTTCTGACATTAAAGTCAGTGGCAAAACTCCCATTCACTTTAATGGCAAAGGATTGTCTTGTGAGAAAACAAACAAATCTATGTTAGCTATAGCTTCTCCATTTTGTGGCTAATAGCAGTGTTTTCCAATTAAGGGACAAGTATTCTATAAAGGAGAAGCCTGGCACCTTCCTAGCTCCCACCAGTTTGTGGTTCACATGTGCTCTAGAGGCTGCATGTTCACCTTCCAAATATATATTTTTTCCACATATTCTTATGTAACTGTGAAAAAGGCATAGGTAGATTTTGAAAAATACCAAAGGTTCATTGCTCCTTCTTCCTCCTTTTCTGCTGTCAATGATCTGTTAAAAGATTGTACCAAAGGTTGTTGCAGAAGTAGAAAGAAGTAAGGCACTTGCAGAAAGTACATGTTTTACTAATTGTGCCTTTCCAACTTTGCAGCAAACATCCTCCCACTCCCTGCTGGAGAGTGATATCAGATATGACAGTGAGTCAAGATGGGTCAGGGTGTGGAGTGAGTGTTACTACTGGCTTCGGTTCAAGCCTGAAACTATTGAAGAAGAAAATTATTAATCCCACTGAATCGCTTTTCTTTTAATAAGCGAACAGTAGGACCTCTCCTCAAAGTATGCAATATTTAGCTTTCTAACTAGATACAAAACACTGTAAGTTTTGCAGAATTTTCCATAAACCGATGTTTTTGATTGAAGCAGTAAGCCTTTTGTGGAATATTCTTGTTGTTGTCAATAGGAGCGGACAGATTTCTAATTCCTCCTTTGAATGTTTTCCAAAAACCAGTCTGTCTCGCTAGGAAGTAATTGATGATTAGAAAACTACGTGTGTGCCAGCTGCTGACCTAACTGCAAAGTCTGCCACATATCAGTTTCTTTACTTGGGACATGCTGGGGGAAAGTAAATCTCTTCTCCACCCCACCACAGCAAAATTCTGATGCTATTCACCAACAGCTTTGACACTGCATTGGCTAGTCAGACATTACTTGTCTTGCCTAATGCCACCTCACAGAGATACTGAATCTACTGACATAGGAGTGGTGCTGAAATTATTAGAGTACCTGAACCAGCAACATCGGGTACATTGTAAGCTGTTGGGCAGGGACTGTGTCTATCTTATTCTTTGTAAAGCGCCAGGTACATTGCTTGCACTATATAAATATTAATCATTATCATCATCATCATCATCATCATCACCACTACCTGATTAGTGTTTGACAGGCTACCCAATGTACTGATTTACCATTTTTCATCCTGATTTTTGAACTGGTACCAATTTTCTGATTCTGGCAGTTTTCTGATTTCTGGCAGAAAATTGGTATCAATTTTCTGATTTCTGGCAGGTTTTTCCAGCTGTCTGTCTCAATTTACTGAATTACCGATTGGTTCTGATTGGTGAAATATTAAATCAGTAACTTGGTAAAATCAGTACCCAGTATTTTTGGGTAATCAGGTTCCCAGTTGGTACTTGGGTAGCCCATTGGACACCTGATATGGCACTTGACAATGTGGGGATTACCTTCAGGTAACAAATGAGCTACCCATTTCAACTCTACAGGTGATTTTAGGTGATTTTAGGAAAACATGATACATACCACATGATACATACCACTGTTCTTTCCCCCCATCTTCTCCATCTTCTCCAGCCCTTTTAAGTAACACTGTTTTTAATTCACTAGTACTCCTTTGTTCTACGTATCTTATTTTCCCATTTAAATAAATTAATAATAATAATAATAATAATAATTTTTATTTATCTAGCGCCCCCTTGGAGTGCTTCAGAGTATAAAAAAATATAAAATAATTTTAAACAATACAAGACAATTTAAAACAATAATAAAATACTTTAGAATAGGGTAAGGAAAAAGGGAGGACAGAGTGCAATTACAGGAACGAGTACTGGATCCTAAAAACACCTAGAAAACTAATATGTTTTCAGTTGCTTTTTAAAAGGTAAGGAGACGGACATCTGGAGGAAGCGAGTTCCACACTGAGGGGCCAGCCACAGCAAAAGCCCATCACCCGCCAACTTAAGGTGCAATGGTGGAACCCCCAAACTGTGGGTGGTTCTAGAGCGTAGATACGCGTCAATGTCAGACTCCAGAAGTAGGTCTTGAATATAGCCAGGGCCTACACCATTCAGGGCCCTAAAAACTAGCAGAGCAATCTTAAACTCAATCCGTTGCTCTACAGGCAGCCAATGCAGAGAACACAAGGCGGGTGTAATATGAGCACAGCTGCCCAAACTAGTGAGTAGTCATGCTGCTGTGTGCTGAACAAGCTGCAAGTGACAGATAAGCACTGCTAGTAGCCCATAGAAGACAGAATTACAAAATCAAGCCATGTAGTCACCAGGGCATGGGTGACTGTGGTGCAGTCAGCCTGGGATAAATAAGGGTGTAACTTACACAAATTGCATAATTGAAAAAATTCCAAACCATGTCTGAAACCTGGGTTTTCACGGATGGAGCGTGGTTGAAAATGAAGTTCTTTACCTGGTCCACTACCCCCACCCAGACCCCATCCACATTCAGGGACCTGAAGGAGTCAAGGACAGCCCCTTCCCACCAACATCACCTCAGTCTTCCCCAGTTTGTAGCTTGGACGCATCAAGGCAGCTGTATCACTCAAGCATTCCTCCAAGTGCCCGAGGTAGTCATTTAATACTGACTCCAGTTTGTGACAGTGCTTTCATATGCTAACATAAATATCTCAACGTGTGCAGTATCCATTGTTCTAAGTAACATATTTGGTACCAATTACTCAGTAACTGACTTGCCAGGATTTAGACAGTGGTATTTTGGTCGATGAGCATTTATTAATTAATATTAATTAATTAATTATTAATTATTATTATAAGCTTTTATATAGCGCCAGCAATGTACCTGGCGCTTTATAGAGAATAAGATAAACACACTCCCTGCCCGAGAGCTTAAAATCTAAGGTTCAGCCAAAGGCTCTTTCTTTTTACAGATTATGACAGCTCTCAATTTTAGAAGGCTGGATGAGGTTGTGTTTGGAAAGGAGACAGAGCTTATGCCAAAGAAAGTTAATTAACTTGAAGGAAAATGGCACTGAAAGACCCGAGTTACAATTTTGTCACTGATTAAATGAAGACTATTGCCTTCATAGTATTGGACTTGGTGTGGGCTGGAGAGCAAATAAATACAATAATGTAAACTGAAAAGCAGGTAGTAGAGTGATGCTATAAATTGTGAAGGCAGCTAGGATACTGATAATCTTCACTGATGATTTGTTGCCAGTGGAAAGTTATTATTTTTTTTACTCTGCCATGGACTTTCCTGTGAATATAAAAACAATGTCAACATACATGTGACAAAAGAGCCTTTGTAGTCAGATGCAGTTTTTCCTCCATTTCTCTGCTATCTCTCAGCATTCTTCTCCTCCAGCACTTCCAGGATGAGAGGCAGTCATTTAAAGGAGCAGACAGGATGCTATGCTAGACTCCCCGGTGGTAAAAATGTCTGCTTTCCACCTTTCTCTAGCTATGCATTTATAGCGTTTACAGCTTAACTTCTAGCCTGTCTGCTGGACTTAGCCTCTTATTTTACCTTGATTTACGCAGGCAGACAGGCACTCCAATGAATTTCACTGGGAGGCACTAAGCCAGGCTGGTAAAGTTACATTACAGCTATTGTATGTGTTGTAGAGTTGGCTTTCTGTTCAATAACACACAGCAGAAGTTTCTTCAAAACTGAACTTTACTAAGAACTCAGAAGATATGCTTCCATACTGTACAGACTGAATGGGACAAGAAGGAGGACAGAGAGAGCGAAAAAAGAGGAGACAAGGAGGGGAAAAAAACTGTTTCATGCCCTGACCCTCCCCCTACTGGACAAGCCCCATATTAAGCTTGCAGAGCTTGCAATGGGCTTTTACTTATGAATGTTGCACAATCCAACACCCCTTCTCAGCAGTCACTAGTCAAACCCACTAGGTTCATTCTTCTTAATAGCTTGCGATGGTGTTCCCCTGCTAGTGTCAGCCGCCGCGACCGCTTCTCAGCCCAGCGGCTGCACCCGGTGGCTGGAGACCCCGCCCCCAGCACCACGGAGCCTAAGGTAGTGCATGGCTTGGCGCCGCCTGTCACTCCAGCAGGCCCTTTCAGTGGTTTTGTCCGTGGTTGATTGTTCTCCTTCGACTGGACCTTTGAGAGTCATCACACTATCACTTGAGTTTTCCACAAAAGTCACACTGTTACTAATGATTATTCTCTCTGAGCGTGGATCCAGGATCCTGTAGCCTTTGGAATGCTCAATGTATCCTACGAGGATGCCTTCCACTGCTCTGTTTTGCAGCTTGGTACATTTCTCCTCTGGTATATATACGTAAATCTTACTTCCAAATACTCTGATGTGGCCCACACTAGGTTTTTGACCATGTTACAGTTCATATGGAGTTTTCCTCACTGTTCTAGAATACAACTGATTTTGGAAGTAGGTAGGTAGTAGCAACTGCTGCTTCACCCCAGTATCTTTCTGGTAGTCCAGAGTCTGTTAACACGCATCTAACCATTTCAGTTAGTGTTTTGTTTTTCCTTTCAGCTGTTCTGTTCTGCTCAGGTGTATATGGCACTGTCTTTTGGTGCACAATTCCATGGAGTCTTAGGAAGTCCTCTGCTTCCTTTCCTGTGAACTCACCTCCATTGTCAGTCTGCAGTGTCTTTGGTCTGCACTGGAACTTGTTCCTCGTTGTGGTAACATAGTCGTGAAGTTTATCACATACTTCATCTTTACTCTTCATGATGTACGTGATCATGTACCTTGAATAGTTATCAATGAAAGTTACCATATACCAGTTGCCTCCAGGCGTGGGAACCTTCATTGGGCCACACATCACTGTGTACAAGATCAGGCAGTTTCGTGGCTCTGTACTGACTCTTCTGAGGAAGAGTAGTCCTCATGGCTTTGACTTTGATGCAGCAGTCGCATTTCATGATCATGAGACACGTTGATACCTTAAGGTCTTTGGTCAACTGCTGTCTGTGCATTTCCTTGATGCTGTCTGGGTGTCTATGTCCCATGCGTCTATGCCACAGGTGGATGCAGTCATCGTGTGGCTTGTGCGCAGTGAACTTTGCCTGTTCTTTTGCTGTGCTCAGACAGTACAGGTGCTCATCTGCAGTGGCTCTGGACAGTACTTTTGTCCCACTTTGAACTGTGAATTCGTCTCCCTGGAAATGGATGGTGAGCCTCCTTTCTGCCGGGCACCTCACAGACAGGAGTCCCCCTTCTAAGTTGGGCACATAGAGCACAAGTTTCATGGGTATGGTCAGTGCAAGGCAATGGATGTTAATTAAGTATATCCACGTATAACAAGTGGAGCGTGAGCACACAATGGGTATTTTCAAACATGACACCCCCACCCCTGGCCACACTTACCTCAGCGTGGCCATGGGTGGGGATGTCATGTCCTTACCCACCCCGCCAGATGTTTACATAGGTGGGAAGTGGGAGCAGAAGTAACCCTGGACTGTGTTAAGGTTAACGGGATGTATGCTGGACTCCGTCCCCCAGACCATGGTAGAGCAGGCCATCACGTCTGATGGCCCACTCCACCTAACCCCAGCCCATGGACCGAGCAGTTCCAGGTGAGCACGGTGGCCTGATAGACCACCGCACCTGCCCATCAGGTAGGAGGCAAGGCTGATCTGAGAAGTGCAGGGGGAGGGGGCATGCGGGCCCACATCCACACGTCCCCCACCCCCTCTCCAGCCCTGACTGCCATAATGTTTGTTCAGTGGATGGGCAGACCCCTACCTGGGGTGAGGGGGCTCACCCCGTGGCATGATGGCGTCTCAGCCTTTAAATCTGAAAATACCCAATGTTTTCATTTTACTCAAAAAATTAAATAGAAGACAAGGCAGCAGAGAATTATAACTTGAAAACATCATCTCCATGATGCTAGTCAGACCCTATGGTCCCTGGAACTAAACTCAAAGGGCATAGACCAATGACCCTAGGTCTCCTTTATATAGAGAGTACAGTGTATTGTTACTCAGGTTCACAGCCTTTGGATGTTCCTGGATAATGAACTGCATCTGGACTGGAACATCAGGTCACACCTGTGGCCAACAATGTCTTCCTCCAACTCCATCTGTTGAGAAGGTTGAGAGCCTTACTTTCAGATAAGGATCTGGCCATCATCATCCATGACTTTATTATTATTTATTTTATTTTATTTACTTTTTTATATTCACATATTTGTAACCTGCCCATCCTGTCACAGGCAGCTCTGGGTGATGCACAATATTAAAATTAAAAACATTAAAACAATTTAAAAATAAACAACAAACGGAGGAATAAAAATCCCTAACCACCCCCCACCCTAACCCATTCCCCCCACCCTCCCCCCCAAAAGCCAGATGGAACAGCCATGTCTTACTACAGCATTGAAATGAGGGGAGATCTGGGACCAAACGGGCTATCACCATCAGGGAGTTTCATGACTTTGGGGTGGCAGCCGAGAAGGTCCTCTCCATTGTGGCCCCCCGGCAGACTCGGGGGACCTCCAGGAGAACACCCCCCCAATGACTGCAGTGACCTATCCAGAACCTGGGGGGTGAGGCGGTCCTGCAAATAGGTTGGGCTTAAGCCATTTAGAGCTTTATAGGTGAGCACCAACACCTTGAATCAGGCCCAGAAGACTGCAGGCAGCCATTGCAGAGACTGAAGAACCAGTGTAATATGTTCCCGGTGGCCCAATCCCACCAGGTCTCCCAGCAGGCCTTAACNCTTGAGTTTTCCACAAAAGTCACACTGTTACTAATGATTATTCTCTCTGAGCGTGGATCCAGGATCCTGTAGCCTTTGGAATGCTCAATGTATCCTACGAGGATGCCTTCCACTGCTCTGTTTTGCAGCTTGGTACATTTCTCCTCTGGTATATATACGTAAATCTTACTTCCAAATACTCTGATGTGGCCCACACTAGGTTTTTGACCATGTTACAGTTCATATGGAGTTTTCCTCACTGTTCTAGAATACAACTGATTTTGGAAGTAGGTAGGTAGTAGCAACTGCTGCTTCACCCCAGTATCTTTCTGGTAGTCCAGAGTCTGTTAACACGCATCTAACCATTTCAGTTAGTGTTTTGTTTTTCCTTTCAGCTGTTATGTTCTGCTCAGGTGTATATGGCACTGTCTTTTGGTGCACAATTCCATGGAGTCTTAGGAAGTCCTCTGCTTCCTTTCCTGTGAACTCACCTCCATTGTCAGTCTGCAGTGTCTTTGGTCTGCACTGGAACTTGTTCCTCGTTGTGGTAACATAGTCGTGAAGTTTATCACATACTTCATCTTTACTCTTCATGATGTACGTGATCATGTACCTTGAATAGTTATCAATGAAAGTTACCATATACCAGTTGCCTCCAGGCGTGGGAACCTTCATTGGGCCACACATCACTGTGTACAAGATCAGGCAGTTTCGTGGCTCTGTACTGACTCTTCTGAGGAAGAGTAGTCCTCATGGCTTTGACTTTGATGCAGCAGTCGCATTTCATGATCATGAGACACGTTGATACCTTAAGGTCTTTGGTCAACTGCTGTCTGTGCATTTCCTTGATGCTGTCTGGGTGTCTATGTCCCATGCGTCTATGCCACAGGTGGATGCAGTCATCGTGTGGCTTGTGCGCAGTGAACTTTGCCTGTTCTTTTGCTGTGCTCAGACAGTACAGGTGCTCATCTGCAGTGGCTCTGGACAGTACTTTTGTCCCACTTTGAACTGTGAATTCGTCTCCCTGGAAATGGATGGTGAGCCTCCTTTCTGCCGGGCACCTCACAGACAGGAGTCCCCCTTCTAAGTTGGGCACATAGAGCACAAGTTTCATGGGTATGGTCAGTGCAAGGCAATGGATGTTAATTAAGTATATCCACGTATAACAAGTGGAGCGTGAGCACACAATGGGTATTTTCAAACATGACACCCCCACCCCTGGCCACACTTACCTCAGCGTGGCCATGGGTGGGGATGTCATGTCCTTACCCACCCCGCCAGATGTTTACATAGGTGGGAAGTGGGAGCAGAAGTAACCCTGGACTGTGTTAAGGTTAACGGGATGTATGCTGGACTCCGTCCCCCAGACCATGGTAGAGCAGGCCATCACGTCTGATGGCCCACTCCACCTAACCCCAGCCCATGGACCGAGCAGTTCCAGGTGAGCACGGTGGCCTGATAGACCACCGCACCTGCCCATCAGGTAGGAGGCAAGGCTGATCTGAGAAGTGCAGGGGGAGGGGGCATGCGGGCCCACATCCACACGTCCCCCACCCCCTCTCCAGCCCTGACTGCCATAATGTTTGTTCAGTGGATGGGCAGACCCCTACCTGGGGTGAGGGGGCTCACCCCGTGGCATGATGGCGTCTCAGCCTTTAAATCTGAAAATACCCAATGTTTTCATTTTACTCAAAAAATTAAATAGAAGACAAGGCAGCAGAGAATTATAACTTGAAAACATCATCTCCATGATGCTAGTCAGACCCTATGGTCCCTGGAACTAAACTCAAAGGGCATAGACCAATGACCCTAGGTCTCCTTTATATAGAGAGTACAGTGTATTGTTACTCAGGTTCACAGCCTTTGGATGTTCCTGGATAATGAACTGCATCTGGACTGGAACATCAGGTCACACCTGTGGCCAACAATGTCTTCCTCCAACTCCATCTGTTGAGAAGGTTGAGAGCCTTACTTTCAGATAAGGATCTGGCCATCATCATCCATGACTTTATTATTATTTATTTTATTTTATTTACTTTTTTATATTCACATATTTGTAACCTGCCCATCCTGTCACAGGCAGCTCTGGGTGATGCACAATATTAAAATTAAAAACATTAAAACAATTTAAAAATAAACAACAAACGGAGGAATAAAAATCCCTAACCACCCCCCACCCTAACCCATTCCCCCCACCATCCCCCCCAAAAGCCAGATGGAACAGCCATGTCTTACTACAGCATTGAAATGAGGGGAGATCTGGGACCAAACGGGCTATCACCATCAGGGAGTTTCATGACTTTGGGGTGGCAGCCGAGAAGGTCCTCTCCATTGTGGCCCCCCGGCAGACTTGGGGGACCTCCAGGAGAACACCCCCCCAATGACTGCAGTGACCTATCCAGAACCTGGGGGGTGAGGCGGTCCTGCAAATAGGTTGGGCTTAAGCCATTTAGAGCTTTATAGGTGAGCACCAACACCTTGAATCAGGCCCAGAAGACTGCAGGCAGCCATTGCAGAGACTGAAGAACCAGTGTAATATGTTCCCGGTGGCCCAATCCCACCAGGTCTCCCAGCAGGCCTTAACCAGCCAGAACGGGCAAGGGTCCAGTTCACAACAGGTGGCCCTGACCTCCCCAAGAACATCCTGTGCATCGGAAGGGGTCACCAACTGAAACTGATCCCATAAACAAGGACAAGGCGGGGCCTCCATAACCTCCAATTGCCCTACTGCAGAAAGCCTCCATAACCTCCAATTGCCCTACTGCAGAAAGCCTCCATAACCTCCAATTACCCTACTGCAGAAAATGCAGCATCAAAACCATGATGAATTCGAGCAATTTTATCCACAAAATAATCCACAACCAAGTCATAGCGGGCACTAGATGATTCCACTCGAAGGTGGAGGGAAGCTGGACTGACCAACTCCTGCACCACCCAGAACAGCTCTCTAGATGGGATTTAGAGAGTCCTTTGCTGAGATAGATGATGGCAACAGGAAAAAATCAGCTGCAGTAGTCCAGAACTCAGAGCAGCCACATGAGTCAGTCAGCCACTCAGCTCAGGGCCAGAGGAACTTTTTTTCTTTTTCTTTTTAACTTTTCTTCTCAAGAACTCGCACAGAGCATGAAAACTCAACAAGACCTCGGTAAAGTCTCACTCCCAGTTCTTTCTTCACAAGAAAAAAAAATATCATTTCAGTCCTACTGTTAAACTTTCTGGATTCTAATGCTGCCATGACTTTTCATGCCTCAGCTTTGGTCCCTGACACAGAGTGTTTGCAATCCCTCCCAATTAGTGTCATCAGCAATTTCATGAGTATGCTCTCTATTCCTTATATATTTCATGAGTATGCTCTCTATAAGTCATTAAAAAAATGCTGAGCAGTCCCAGTCCCATCCCCAACCCCTATGGAACCTCACTTGAGACAGACTGAGATTGACCCATTCATTATATATGATAGCTAAATCCCTTATTTGCATTGCCTGAACAAAATATATAAACTATTTTCTTTGTTAGGCGCTTTTTAAAAATAGGCCTTTATTTAGCCATTTCTTTACAACTCTTCCATAAGTCATGCTGCTCTTCTTGATAACAGATGATTGCACCTGTAGTCATTACATTGTTACTGTTTTAGTAACTTGCATTTAGAGATAAGCTGTCAAATTAATTTCACTGTGTAATTAACAAATTTGTCAGGACTAATTTCCATTCTACTATAGTTTTTTTTTAAAATTCTTCCCAAATGCATCCGCTCAGTGTTCAAACATTTCCCTTCTGTTTTAACCAACATTGTTTTCTCCTGGTTTGCTTAAGCATCAGGGTGTATTGAGCATTTAAAAGTCATGGACTGGTCATAGAATCATTTAGTGGAAAGATATTCTTTCCCTGTGTAAAAAAATGGCCACTGCATGAAGAGCACTGAAAAGCATCAACTCATCATTCACTGCAATATTGTCACAGGCACCGCAAGGATCCCCATGTCAGACTGTCCCTCAGAGTTCTGAACCATTGTGAAAGCCCTTCAGATTAGGGATGGGTGAACACGGTTCGGAAGTTCGGAGTTCGAACCGAACTTGGTCTGTTCGGTCAACCAACCGAACTTCTGAACCGAACCGAACCAAACAAAATTTTGGAACTCTGTTCTGTTTGCCCATCCCTAGTAGCAACTCACACCCTAAAACCTGGTTTTGAATAGCCAAACTTGGTTCGGAAGTTCAAAATTCGACCGAACTTGGTCTGTTTGGTCGACCAAACCGAACTCAAATTTAAAACTGAACCGAATTTCTGAACTCGAATTTCAAACCAAACTGAACCGAATTTCCGAACTCTGTTCTGTTCGCCCATCCCTACTACAGATTGCAGCTTAATATTTATCATCACACACACAGCAAGTAAATAAATACCTTGGAGCTCAGCCTAGACCCCGTCAACATTGCCCCTGCTACAACTTCTCACTCAAAATACAGACATCAATTTATCATCTTTTTACATAAGGTTCATTCAAAGGAAACCACTTAGGACATGTTTAATTTAACTCTATGGCTCTTCTGTGATGCCATTTAGATGAGCTCTGCATCCAGTGACCCTTCCTGAGAACATTAGGCACAAACAGCTATGGGCAGCAATGTTTTCCCAAAGCTGTTTAATCAATTAAGACATATTTTATATCAGGAACAAACTGGGAAAGGGGTCTGGAATGTCATGGGAATATCAGGGGTCTGGCTGAGAATTTGGTTTAGTCTCAGGTCCGAGGGTTCCAAGAGTAGTGCAGGAGCAGGTCCAAGAGTCCCAAAAGTAGTGAAGGATTAGGTCCAAGGGCATCAGGAACTGGCTGGGGACCAACACGCAGACCAAGGAAAGGAGGCACATGACAGGTGGGTGATCAGACAGGAGACAGAATCACAGAATGGAGTCAGACTCATGGATAATTGCGGAGTGCAGACTTTAAGCACGTTTAAGGGCAGATGCTGAAACACTAGAAACGTACATATGCAGCCAGAAAGAGGAAACAGGAAGGACTGAACAAATGATTTACCCAGCTTCCTGTGGCTGCACGCCTGTCTTTTATATGGCAGGCAGTCAAATAAGAAGCCAGGGGCATGGAGCAAAGCTGAGGAGAGATGTGGCCTAACCAGTGTGCTTTTAGCAAAACTACTGGGCCCTGGCCAGAATGTATTGGTGGTGCTGAGGAGCCAGCCACCATGCTCAGGGCCTCAAGTATGTTCAAGCCCTGGCCCTTTAATGTTGTTTGACGTGCTGAAATGAATAGTAGCTTAATGAATTGTAGATTTTATAATCATTAGAGCTGAAATGAGTACCCGCAAAAACAGTCATAACTCAGAATTACAGTGTCCAACTCAACCTGGTAACACAGGGTACTAAAGAGTACAAAACTGATACTGGATGGCTTGTCCAATACAACTGAACTCACAAATCCAAGTCTGTATAATAAATCCCAACAAAAAAACCCCAACTCCACGTTGTCCCCCCCCCCCCCGCCCTGCGACAAAAGCCTGGTGGAAAATCCAGGTCTTACAACACTGGCGGAAAGTAAGGCGATCCAGGCTGAGGCAAAGCAACACCATGAGGGCATTCCACAGTGATCGAGCAGCCACTGAGAAGGTCCTGCTGTCCATCTGGACCCGTTGAAAATGCACGACTTCCAGGAGGGCACCCCAAGATGACTGTAGCAGCTACCCTAAAACGCAGGGAGGGATGGAGGCGGTCCCTCAGGTAAGCAAGACTCAGGTCATATGGGGCTTTATAGGTCAGAACCAGCACCTTGAATTGGGCCCAGAAGAAAATTGGCAGCCAGTGCAATACTTGGAGTACCGACTGGATGTGCTCCCTGTGACCCGTCCCCCCTGCGGATATGTGACAACTCTGGAAAGAACAGCAGATTGTATCCACTTCATCAAATCTGATTTGAAGTGGATGCATTTTTTTAATATTGCAAATATTCATTCCAGCTCTATTTGACAATGTTAAAGCAGCTTTACCAGCATTCATTTCTCCCCCTCCACTATTTCCCCTAAATCCTCATAAATTCTAACTATTTACAGAACTATTCAATCACAAGACCTTAAAACATGAAAGGGACTGTAATGCTGCCTCATTTTTATTTATTTTCTTGACTTCTTGTCCCTGATGAACAGAAAAAGTGCAGTCTGGTCTGGCTTTATTTGGAGTTCTGATCAGCAAACATTCCTGCCTTTCTGGATGTAGGATTAAGTTTGTTGGGACAACTGAATGTCAGGTTTGTGTGTGTTTTCCTGTTTCATGGAGCTAAATTGCTTTTATTCTTGTCTCTCCATCACTTTGACAGAAGACTAAGCTCTTCATGTAGATTTTTAATTTTATTTTTATTTATTTATTTAAAATTTATATTCCGCCCCTCCTGCCCACAGGGCAGCCCGGAGTGGTGAACAACATTCATTAAAACAATATAAATTTTTTAAACAATTTAAAATACAATATGTGAGGAAAGCCCCTATCCCCGCCTCCACCCCACCTCTACCCCTTGCCAAAAGCCTGACGGAACAGCCAGGTCTTACATATATGCCGAACCAGCAGGAGACTGGGAGCCAGCCGAGCCTCCTCCTCCCACAGCACAGGGGCAACGACCAAAAAAGATTTAACATCGATGGCCACCCGCCTCACCTGGGGAACCTCCAAAAAGGCTCCCACGGACGATCTCAAGGGTCGCACGGGCACATGGGGAGTGAGGCGGTCCTGCAGATAAGCAGGGCCTAGGCCGTGAAGGGCTTTAAAGGTTAAAACCAGCACCTTGAACCTGGCCCGGTGCTTTATAGGCAGCCAGTGCAGAGCCCGGAGCACTGGTGTCATGTGCTCCCTG
>QEPC01000306.1:764019-779608 GCA_003113815.1 Sphenodon punctatus
CCCCTCCCCTGGAGGGTCGCCCCTGCTCACACCAGGGGTTCCCTTCCACACCACCTCCTGACCTCCCTCTCCTGCCACCAGAGGGAGGTCAACAACCCCCACACCACACCCAAACCCCCAAAATTGCACCCCTCCGATGTCAAAATTCCTGACACAGACCTCCTCCTTGCTGGTACCAAGTGGAAACAGCGCAGCACAGCGGGATAGAAGCAATCAGGCAGATAACAGTCCTTCCAAGCTTCCATTGTTGCCCAAAGGCAACGGGGAATGGATCCAGCAAGCGTACGATCTGCGGTGATGTCAATCCGACAGGGGGGGTCCCGGGCGCCCTGGCCCAGCCAATGACCCCAGACAACAGTCAACATCCTTTAGGTGTCGCCCTTCGGGCTCGTGCCCGAGGGCTGGCGCCCACCAGGCCCCTCCCTGGGATTTGTTTGTTACCTGGGGGAAGGAGAGGGACAAGCAGAGTGGCAGCAGCTCTCTTCCAATCATACCACCAGTAGCCCCAGTCCTCCCAGCACCAAGCCCAGCCTGCAGCTTCTCCCACAGGGCCCCGCCCTGGGATATGTTTGTTACCTAGGGGAAGGGGAGGGATAAGCAGAGTGGCAGCAGCTCCCTTCCAATCACACCACCAGAAGCCCCAGTCCTTTTGTATGGATTTCACTCTTCCAAAGCTTATGTTTACTTGGATCCTCAAATGTTGAGGAGGAGAATCTGTTTTCTGACCTAGGAATGAACTCAAAGGCTTGATCTTTCAGATGACCTCATCTTCTTGTCTAGTTCAGAGACTTCTGGGAATGTACAGCACTTTCCCCTTAGAGCATTTCAGTAATTCTCAATTCTTTAAGCTCTCTTTAATTCTTTCACCCCTGGCACATAGTTGTCTCATTAGATCTTTGAAAGCTTATGCCAAGGTTTATAATATTACACTGCTTTTATAGTGGATAAACTTGAATTGCTGCTTGACTTCTAGCCCACATTTCCAATATAATAATTCCCACTTTAAATAGCTAAGGAGGCAGTCCTCAATAATCCAGGTATGCAAGAAAATTGTGCACATGCAAATGTCATGCCAAAGTGTTACACTAAACTTAAATGAGTGCTGCTGAATATTCATTCATTCAAAGCAAGGGGCATGACTTGCTTCACAGGGTCGCTGTGTGGGTCAGCTAGGGTAAGGACTGTAAAACACTTTGAACATTGTAATTACTATATAAATGATAAATAATAGTGCAGATTTGGCACCCCCTTAATTCTAGTGCAGCACTTCATATGCAACTTTTGTTCACACAACTTCTTTGCATCCTGGAAGGAATGCTGATTCCACCCTAAAGCTATAATCTTCAAACAGTTTCCTCTAAAATAGTCCCATTGACTTTAGGGGAAAGCAGTTGTGACCAAGCCCTTCTGTTTGTATTAATTAGGACTGAACAAGCAGCCCAATTTGTTTCTCATGAGTAAAATTAAACTCACAAGCTTGAGTGCCAGGACTGCGATCTCATTGAGATCTTAGTCCTTGTACAAGTTCATGGTGAGAGAGGGAGAGAGCGAGAGCGCATATCACTGTGCGTGGCTGTCAGGTAGAGCTGAAACGGGTACTAAATTTAGCACCTGAAGGTAATACCTGCTTTTTCAGATACCACATTGGTACCTGACAGGTTACCCGGGCATTGATCAAGTACCTGAATACCTGAAAAATCAAGCACTTCTGGTACCTATTTTTTAATTTACTGATTGGTATATAGATATACCAATTGATATCCAGAGTTGGAAAACTGAAACACTGGCATGAAATTTTTTTAATAAAGTGACCAGAAGTAGTTTCCTGGGACTGGAAGTTGACTTTCTGGAAGAGGAAAATCCACTTTCTGGGATAGAAAACTCATAAATAAGTATCTTAGAAGAAAAATAGAAGAAAAACAAAAAAAAAAGAAAAAGAAAAAATGGAACCAGAAGTAGTTTTCTGAGATTGGAAGTTGCCCCAAAATTGTCATAACTTGACAGAAACCTGATAAATAGATGTCAGGAATTAGCATATCAACAAAAATGTTGGAAAACAGCACTGGAAGTTGACATTCTTGGACCAGAACTCAACACTTCTGGAGACAGGGTACCTGACAGGGTTGTAGTCGGGTACTGCATGGTACCTGATTGTTACCGGGTTGAATCAGTTTACAGAAATTTGATGGGTTACCCGATTTTGCTGGTACCCTCTTTCAGCTCTTCTGCCTGGCAGTTTTGTGCATGTGAAAAATGGCTGCCACTCTTAACCATAATGGTGGCAATAACATCACTGCTATTTTGGATAAGGGCAATGGACTGTGTATGCACAAAATGGCTGCTGCCCTTAACCAAAATGGCGGTGATGCTATTACTGCAATATTGGTTATGGATGGTGGGCATTTTGTGCATGCACAAAACAGCCCAGTGGTGATTTTATTTTCCTTGTTGAGAACTTGGTGAATCAATCCCACTTCTCAGTTTGTCCTGGGATCAACCAATAACTGAGATTTCAATGAGAATGCTCACTTTTGCAAGCTTTTGATCCAGCCCTGGTGTCAATATTTTACAAAGTAAATGTATATATGCAAGAAACCACCCTTTTATAAGAGTAATCCAGTTTCCATGACTGAATTAAAAGAAGAATGCTAACAGTAGTTCTGGTGGTAGAAATACAAAACAGGTAGTCAAAAGTCTGCAATAAAAGTTCACGGCTGCAATAAATAAAATAATAGTATCTAAACATCAAAGAATCCACCACACATGGAGGAAACCCTATATTATTGTTTCCCAAAATATACTTACAAATGCAAGAAATCACACCTTCAGTTTATCACAGGGTCCATATTTGAACCCTTGTCTTATTAGTCCCCATGTACCCTGTTTTTCCACCAGAGCTGTAGAAGAAAGAGCTTGCTGCAATATTTTGCTTATTCAGCAGAGGAAGGACAATACTTCCTACCTACCTAGTAAGCTAGACAGCCTTTAAGGCTATTACAGGTGCAGTGTCAGTGTGGATGAGTAGCTAAACTTTGTGGTTGCTGTGGTAGTAGTCATGGGCTCTAGTCTGCTCTGTTTTTCATTTGTGCTGTCTTTTTGACAGCATAAAGTCTCAGCTCCCATTGATTTTAAAGGATGAAGCACTTGAGCTGCTCCTTCATTGGTCTTGTTTTTTTAAAGACACTTTAACAGAATGTTTTTTTTCTCTGTGTGATGAATTCTCCAATACTTACATGGCTTTTCCTTGCCTAGGGTAGCTTTGAACCCCCAACCTTCTCACTTATTTTCCAAGACTCTACCAACAGAGCTAACCAAGCAACCATTGAGCCCTCTAATCTACTTTGGTTATGGAGATGAGTGTATTGGGCATACACAGCACTTATATTTACAGTCTTGAAAGGACCCTTCTGGTGTGGTTCAGGAACTCTGTTTTGGGGCAGATGGGCCCAGGATCCTATTCCACCTTTGTGATGTGAGTCACACCAAGGTGGCTCAGGAGGGGTGGGGTATACATTTTGTATAAAATAAAATAAATAAATTCCATCTGGCCAAGTCCCTTTCTGTCAGCTAACATCAAATTAGTGGGTGGGCAGGCAGACACACAAACAATCCCACATGGGTATGTGAGTATATGTTGGGTACTTGCAGGGCTACACAAAAACTCAGGAATAACCCACAACCCAAATAATAAATTCACTATTCATTTCAGCTTTAATTGTAACCAAAGTTAGCTGAAGAAGATATTAAGATACTTTTCCTTCACTTCTGAATCAGCAACTAAAACTCTCGAAATATAATCTCAGACTATAAACAGATCTTATCTTTGATCATCCTTCCATAGTTAAGCTTTCCACATGTACTTCCAGATACAAAAGTCTTTTCTAGCCTCTCTCAGATGAAAAGAAACAATGTTTTTTTTTGTCCTGTGCCTCCAGTCTCACTGACAAAATTGTCCTCTTAATCCTTTCCTTTTAAAAATCTAGATTAATAATTGATCAAATTTCTGTCATCATTCTCTCTTTTACCTCCTCAAACTAAAGTTCAATTATTCCTAATTTCATAATATTATCGTGGAGTGGCAGGACACATTGCAAAATCAAGGTAGAAAGGGGGTTTAGAGGCTAGGTGACTTAACATCTATAAAGAAGTACTCAGTGCTCTGCGACATCGGACTCAGTGTTGGGTACTTTCCAGAGTTTCAATCTGACACCTGTATTTTAGTGAGGCCTGTAGGAAACCTTTACAAATGCACTTGCATAAGCACAATAAAATTAACACGCAGAACTTATATACAGGGTCAATATTATTATAGGGAAACTCCTCTGAGAGTGTATTTTCTCTACTTCTCACAGGGGCCCCCTTTGTGCCAGGTCAGGATGTGAGGCCTGCAAGCCCACTCTCGCCAGCAGGACCCAAATCTTGACCATCTCTAGTGCCCCACAGAGGGTGTCACTGAGGAGGCAGGGCTACCAGAGACCCTGCATTTTATCTTGCCGTGGGCCCCACAAATTCCAAGGCCAGCCCAGTTTGCATGTTTGAAGTCAGAAATTGTGAATGGCAGGTGTCAATTTCCCCTGCTGTCTGATTCCTTCATAGCGAAATGACAAAACCTAGATCCATTTAATCTACAAGAGATGGAGACAAAGTAGTTCAGATGGTATCTTTTAATGCAATAAAAGATATCATTTGAGGTTATAGAGGTTATGAAGTTGTCTCCATCTTTTGAATTTGGGATCAATACTGCAACTACACTTTCTTTAGACTTAATCTACAAATCACTCAAGGAATGTTCATATGCATAGCCCTCGAGTGTTTATACAGCTCTGTTACTACTACCGCTGCCAATCAGTACTAGGAAAATTATTCCCAGTAATTTCTGTGGCCTGGGAAGTGGGGAGGGAAGCATTTCATGTAATTTTCCCTGTGGAAAATAGGGGTGTGCACTTCGTTTTCATTATATTGATAATGATGATGACATTCTCATTTTTGTTATCATTATTGCTATAATGATAATGAACGTAAATAATGCAATCAATAACGATAACAACAGTTGTTATTGATTTTGTTATTGCCTGGCAGATGGTTTTTGGAGGGAAATGTGGAGAGGGGAGGAGGGAGCAGACATCTCAGAGTCAGAAACAGTGTTGAACTCTTGAACTGGGCCTGTGATGGTAGGCGAACCGAATGGATGTAATTGCTGGCCAATGAGCAGCACAAGCAGGTCCCAGGCAGTTGAATGGCACTCTGTGATTGCTCAATGTCTCCTGCCTCCCAGAACCAATCATGGTGGCTCTGGGGAGGGGCACTGCAACCCTTTATGTTGCAGGGCCAGACTGTTTGACTCTTGTTCTTTGTTAGCTCTTACTGTGACAGGCTGCATTTACAGAACTCTGGTGCTTACACTAAAATCTTCCCCAGCCCTCAGTGTTATACCTTACCTTTCCTTATACCCTTTATTTTACATAGATAGATAGAGAGAGAGAGAGAGAGAGAGACAGACAGACAGACAGACAGACAGACAGACAGATGTTCATTGACATAAAAACTTAGATAGGAATATATTGCATAAAGTATAGGTTATTAGGTGTAGGTTTGTTCTGCTCTGCTCTGCTCTGAGAGTGTATTTTCTCAGAATGTATGTTAGACATACATATGAGTAATTTTTCATATTGTCATTGTGCATGTATTGTTACTGCATTATAATAAAAAAGGGAGGAAGGAGTTAAACTTCTGAGACGTTTGGGCAGGTGTCTGCTGGCACTTCTGCCATTTGTGGAAGACCACAACGGAAACAATACCAAAAATGAAATCTTCGTTATTGCTTGAAATCGATACCAATACGACACCGATAACGAATAACAAAATTTTGTTAATAATGATAATGAAAATGACAGTTTTTAATAACAAAAAATGAAAACAAAAATGAAAAATGACATAGGTCCACTGGTGCACACCCTTAGTGGAAAAGCATCCCTGATAAATGGGGAGCTCTAGGGATTTTGTTGACTGTATACCCCACAGGAAATTGAGGAGTAACCGTAGCTTATTCCAGGGTTACACCAGTTCCCCATAGGTAAAATAAGAATAATGGTGATTTCTTAGCTCACATTTTGTTGTGAAGATGAATGTATTATGTGTGAGGCCTTCAAATACTCTGGTGCTCAGACCCATAGAGGTACTTTAAGTACACAAATTTAATAATCATTAGTTCACATTTCATGGCCTGTATGATTCAAAGAGTTCACTGCTGACCTTCCCTAGAAAGCAGTTTTGTTCTCTGATTAGCCAATCCCTATACGTTTCATGTACCACAGTAGTAGTAGCTGCATGCATTATTCTCCTTTAAAAAATCAGTCTCTGAAAAATGTGAAGCAAACAAAACAACTTATTGTTTAAAACTGTTAATCTCCAATGGCTACTTCTAATTACCACACAACTAGGAAGTTTTGTGCTTGCGACCTTTGCAGCTGGAATACACTTTAAATTCATGCCTCAATGTGCTCTGTCAGCTCCTTCCCATGCATGCTTTGTATGTGCGTTAATATATGAGTTTGGGAGCTAAAGCACTGGCGGGTACAGTCAGCTCATGATTTTGCTGAGATGCCTGCTTGCAAAATAGCTCTTTCTGAGGCGGACACAGAATGATTTCCTCCCCACCTCTGCAAGCTGAAGTGTTTTTGCTTGTGACATCATCGTTTTTGACTGACATTATCACCTATCCTTAATGGCAACTTGCCACACCTGATAACATCATGAAATATTTAATTCCCCAAAGAACTAAAGCTTAATTAGTGTTTTCCAATGGACCTTGTTTTGTGCAGGCAAATATATGATATACAATCACTGTGACTTGGCTAAACCAAACTATGCATTCATACTCACAAGATTCTCTTCTACTCTGTGAGTCAGTAGTAATCAGTGACCTTGCTTATCTGATTATTTTTTTTCTGGAGCCCATCTTGCAGTTAGATACACACTCTGTGCCCAGGAGAGGCTCAGAACTGATTCAAGTAACAATCCATACATTATCTTTGACCTCAGTGGAAGTTGGTTACACCAGCTTAGGACTGAATCAAAGTCACGACAGAAGTACTGTTTATGCATAAAAACAGCACTTTAAAAAAAAGACTACTTTTTTTCTTAAATAAACTCTCCAAAGAAAAATAAAATATGGCAATAAAATAAACAAGCAGGTTGAAGTCAATGGGGGCCAATCCCATGCCCTGCATGCACCGCACAGCACATACGTGCCCATTGTGAGGACACTATGTCATGTGCAAGCTTAGCGGGACTGGCACAAGACCCAAGTGGATCCCACGTGCAGAAGGTTTGGGATCATGGCCACTGGGAGTGTTCCCGCTGGCATGCATACATTTAGGATCCATCTTTAGTTTGTAACCAACATTCATGCTCCAAGGTTATGCAGGGGTTTTAGAATGGATAATAATCAGGGGTGCCAGCAGCACTGAGGCTAGGGGAGTGAAGGGTGCCCCACCACTTTCCAATGTGGCCACGCCCCTTTCCAAGAAAAAAACCAGATGTGATGATTGCCCGCTGTGGTCCAGGACCCATGGGCACATCTGTTTAGGTGCCTCCAGATGTTAGCCTGGGCCTTCCATGCGGTGGGTAGGTAGCTAGCCTCGGTTGCATCCTTGGAAAACCTCCAAGGATGCAATCCAGGCTAAGAGCCACCCTTGCGGGCCAACGCAGACTGGTGCATGTGTTTAGCCCCTTTATGACTGTCTGTCATGGTGGGTGCTGGGGTGCTGGGAGCAGGGGCAGGGCCACCCAAACATTTGTTTTGCTCCCCACACTACCCAAACCCTGCAGGTGGTGGGACAGCTCTCTGATGTTTGTTCATATGCCCCTCCTCAAGATCCAGGCTGTGTCAGTTGTGGTTTTCTGCCCCGGGGCCAGGGAGCCACTGTGCTGCCTGTACATCTGTTTTTACCCCAAGTATCATGACTTCAAAGCACTTGGAAAAGTGATATGGCCATATCAGAGAGGGGCATGGTGAAGGGTCTTTCCCTCTCCTTTTCAATGTGACCACGCTCATTCCCAAGCATCATGATGACACAGAGTTTGAAAAAGGGCGTGGTTACTCCAGAAAGGGGTGGGAAGGAAAGACCTTTCACATCTGCCCCTTTCTCAAGTGGTCACATCCCCTGCTTCAATGGTTTATAGAGGGTGGGATACAATCACACACCTTTGTGCCCCACTGCCAGACCCTATGATAATAATAATAAAGACTGACTAGTCCAAAGTGTTTGAAATAGTATATAGCATGTTTGGGGAAAAACAGATGTATGGCCTGCGTTGGTCTGCTGTTGCCCTGGGCCCAGTGGCACATGTGTTTATACACTGCCAGATGTGATAGGTGGCTATCTGACCTGGACTTAGGGCTGCCCACGCAGGCCAACATGGGCTAGCACATTCGTTCGGCCCCACCATTCCTGCCTTAGGGGCCGAGCACCATGGCTGGTCACCATGGCTGCCCAGCATGGCAGGGGGCAGGGCACTGGGGACAGGGGTAGGGTGACTGCCTGCACATTTGTTTAGCTCCTGAGAGGATGGCTCCCTGGCCACTGACATTTTTTTTGGTGTCCCTCCACAACCAGGGCCATGTAGGCTGCGTTTTCCCACCCAAGCCAGGTGGGGGAGCCGCTGAGATGCCTTGCACATCTGTTTTTACCATTTGACAGTCAGTTTAGTTTAGTGCTGAAAATCTGTCCTTTGTTTTCTTTGGAAAACACGGAGGACATGTCCACTTGGCCTTGATTTCTCAAGTTCTGAAGTTCCAAGGAAGGCCCCCGGAACTTCAGAACTTGGAAAATCCTTGGCCAAGGGGAAAGAAGGGGGACAGAGGGCAGGTAAGTGGGGGCAGGATAACCCTAATCCTGGTCCCCCTTCCCTGGCTCCCACTAGTCATGGAGGGAATAAGCCAGTGGCGGCCTGGGAAGGGGCTTGGAAACCTAGCAGGGGGGTCAGGGGTTGGGAGGGTGCTTAGGGGGAGTGGATGTCTAGCAAGGGAGTCAGCGGGACTTCTGGAGGGGTCCTGCGGCCCTTTCTTGGCCCTTTTCAAAGATGGCAATGGCATGCTAAATTAAACTAAACTGCCTAACTGAGTCAGACCAATGGTCCATCTTAGCCCAGTATTGTCACAACCTGACATGGCAGGAGGGGTTTCAAATTTGGGTCCAAATATGGCTCTTCCAGGTTCTCTGACAGAGGCCATCCCGGCGTGCTACCTGACACCCCTCAAGGCCCCCAGCGGAGGTCTCCCCCAGGCGTGCTACCAGGGATCCTGAGGTGGAGATGGCAGGGATTGAACCTGGGACCTTATACATGCAAAACACGTACTCTTTACCACTTGAGCTATGCCCCCCTGATGCTGTCTGTGCCATCTTTGAAAAAGGCCGTGTATGCTCAGGAAATACCACTTAGGCCCTTTCTGAGCATGCTCCATTGTTTTGTTTTTTACTTTTAAAGTTACCAGCCAGGAAGAGGTCACGCATCGGCAGAGGACTCCTCCATAAGATAAGTACCCCCCCCGACCCTCCCCCCGCCCACTAGGCCCTCTGCTTCCCTGAGCACCCCTCTGCCCCCCTCAGAAACTCATGAGTATTCTCCGAGGGTCTGACGAGCAGCCCAAACACTCAGAACTGCTCCTTGGACCCTCGGAAATACTCGCACTCTCCTCCCCACCTCCCTCCATTCATAACACACATAATTTAGTCCCAGTGGAATGCAATACTCAGGGCGCAATGGGGAGAATGCAGTGAAAATGCTGTGTTGGGAGATAATCTTAACCAACAATGTTTTGATTGTGATTAATTAGTGTTTTGATTTTAAAAGGATAAAAACACCAATGATTTGGGTTAGGAATTAATGCATATTTTCCCTTTTCATGTTTCTCCTAGTTATTAATGACAGATTCACTAATGGTAAACTTATATCTTCACATTTAGGCAAACTTCCAGTCACTCACCCCACTTCACCTTCTGACATCCTAATTTTCAGGAATTGCTTGTAATAGCGGCATGTGTCATTGAGCGGCTGCTGTGGTACCAAGCTGCCTCTAATCTAGGCACACTCTTTTATTTATTTATTTATTTATTTATTTGCTTATTTCTTCACATTTTCATCCCACCCTTCCCTTAAGGCTCAGGGCAGGTTACAATACATCCTCTTCCCTCTTCAATGTGTCCCCTTCCTTGGGTGATTTCAGATAAAACCAAATATAACAAAATTAAGCCAAGTAAACTCTATCCCTGCCTGCCAAATAAATGGCCAAACAAATATGTCTTACCTCTGGAAGAATGGAAGATGAGCATGCTCAGACTTCGTCAAACCTCCAAAGGAAGGGAATCTACGTGTCTCAGAATCAGTAGGCTGGAGCAGTCAAGGAAAGGTTTCACATCAGGAGGAGAATATTCATTGGCAGCAACAGCACTGGGGACAGAGAGGGAGTCAGCCAAATATTAATAATATAGGAAATATCATACTGGGTCAGACCAATGGTTTATTGAGCCCATCATCCTGCCTCCATCAGTGGCCAATTTTGGTCACTTTGGAGAAGTACCCAACAGATCAGAAAGGGCTGATCCATTCCCTGTAGTTGACCAGCTTCCAACAGTCAGAGGTTACATTCCCCAAACTACTTAGCTAATAGCCATTCATGGATCTACCGTACTATTCAATTCTTTTTAAAACCTAGCTATACAACCAGCCTTGACCACATCCTCTGGCAACAAATTCCACAGGTTAATTGTGTGCTGCGTGAAAAAATACTTTGCTTTATTTGTTTTACATATACACCAAGTTAGTTTCATTGTCCACAATCCCAACCCCCCTCCATGGTTGTTCTGCATGGCACAATGTACTCCCAGTGAACATGCATGTGGGTTGCATGTGGTGCGCATGGGGCTGGCCACATTGAGTGTCCCCAAATTCTAATACTAGTTAAGAGAGTAAGTGTTCCCTAATTACATGTTCCACACCACTCATGATTTTATAACCTTCAATCATATTGACCCTAACTTATCAAACCTCTCTTTGTACAGAGGCCGTTCCATATCCTATAACATTTTTGTTCCCCTTCTCTGTTCCTTTTCTAGTTATACTATATCTTTTTTGACATGGAGAGACTTGCCAATACAAAGCAGAACTGCCCACAATATTCAAGGTGTGGTCACACCGTAGATTTATATAGAGGCATTATGATATTTTCAGTTTTAATCTCTATCCCTTTCTGAATAATGCCTAACATTCTGTTTGCTTTTTTGACCACTGCCACACATTTATTTAATTTTATTTATTTATTCAAATTTAAATGCTGCCCCTCCCATGGAGGTTCAGGGCAGTCCACAGTTCATAAAACAATGTCGGTTTGGCTGATTCCATGCCCCACATGTGCCAAGCACAACAACTGTGTGCACATGTCCATTGGGAGTAGGGCTGAAACGGCAAGCTGCTGCAGTAGCTTTTTCCCATGAAAAAAACTCTTCCACAATGAGCGGCACGATGCGATAGAGACATTCGTTCCACTACTTTCATTCTGCTACCTCCGCCATTCTGCTGCTTTCATTCCGCTGCTTTCACCAGCTGCGAAAATAGTGGGAAAATGTTTGTTCCAGCAGTTTTGATTTTCCGCAATTTCCGCTGGCACTGAGAAGTAGCAGAACAATGTTTGTTCCGGCAGTTTCTGAGATTGTTCTGACAGTTTCTGAATTAGCGGGATGCCAGCAGAATTAGTGGAATGCCAGCGGAAAAGCTGTGGAAAGTAGCTGGCAATACTGAAATGGCAGAATGAAATAGCGGAGGGGAAAAGGAGTTGCGGCTTTAGCCCTACTTGGAAGTGCATTGTGCCGCATAGAACCTGCGTGGATCCCATGTGGATTCCGTGTGAAGGGGGTTTGGGATTATGGCCAATAAAATTCAAATGATAAAAACTCCCAACCCTCCCCTCAAAACTCCCACCCTCACCCACAATCCTACCCCCAAACCCAACCAACTGCTATCCCTGCCTGCCATTTTTTTTTTCAAATAAAAATGTTTTACACTGCCTCCAGAAGATGCTGAGGCTCAGGCGTAAGCGAAACTCCTGGGGAAGGGAGTTCCACGAAACCACAGCAGCAACTGAGAATGCTTTCTGTGCACCTCTGTCCCATAGACAACGGCAACAGATGGAACCTGCAAGAGGGTGCCGTTTGTAGGCACTGCAGTGGAATATGGTAGGACAGGCAGTCTTTCAGATATAGGGGAACCAGACTGAGGATTTCAATGTATTATCCACAATGAATCCCAAGATTCTTTTCCCTAGTGGTAACCTCTTATTTTTACTTATGTGCATGACTTTGCACTTGTCAACATGAAATTTTATCTGCCATTTAGTTGCCCAGTCACCCCGTCTCACAAGATCCACCTGCAATTCCTCACAGTCCACTTGATTTAACTACCTTGAATAACTTTGGCTGCATTCACACCTGCAGCAATGGTAGCGAAAGAGGGAAGACGCGGCAGCGGGGAGGAGCTGGATGGCAGAAGAGGAGCTGGTGCGAACGAGGATCTGTCGCGGCTTCCCTCGTGCATGTCAGGGTGCAAAATCCTGCCCTGACATGCACAAGGAAAGCTGCGGCAGATCACCGTTCGCACCACCTCTTCTTCTGCCATCTGGCTCATCCCCACTGCCGCGTATTTCCTCTGCCACCACCGCTGCCGCAGGTGTGAATGCGACCTTTGTGTCATCTGCATATTTGATCACTTCACTCTTTACCTTCTTTTCCAGATCCTTAATGAATATATTTATCAATACCAGTCCCAGTACAGGTCCCAGGGCACTTCACTATTTACTTCTTTACAAAAACTGACCATTTAGCCCCTCCCATTGTTTCCTATCTTTTAACCAGAACACCCACTGCCTCCTATTTCATGACTATTTAGTTTTCTCAAGAAACTCTTGTATGGGACCTTATCAAACACTTTTTGAAAAAGTACAATAAAATACCATAACTTAAATCAATTTAAAATAATTTTAAAAGGGAAGGAAAAATACATGAATGGGAACTAGCAGTGGAGCCTCTAAAAACACCTAGAGAACAAAAAAGTTTCCAGGTGCTTTTTGAATAGGGATGGGTGAAAAGAATGCGGTTCGGATGTTTGGATGTTTGGTCATTCGGTTCAAAACGCGAGTTCGGGTTCGATGGTTCTGTTCAGCCGAGTTCGGGTTGGCCGAACTTGGCCGAACAGTCAAAAATAGTGCTATCGAAACCGAAATGAAACCGAAACCTAATTTTTGGCCCTAAAAAGATGTTTTTCCTGCCCTCAAACTCATCCGAACTCATCCGAACATGACCGAACTGTTCGTTCGGTCATTCGAGAGTTCGGTTCGAACGTTCGGTTCGGATGTCCGACCAGACTGAGTTCGGTACAAACTCCAAACATCTGAAGTGCATTCGCCCATCCCTGTTTTTGAAGGTTAGGAGGGAGGAACTGGTGAGCATCTGAAGGGAGTGAGTTCCACACTGAGGGGCCTGCCACAGCAAGAGTGAAGAAGCCTAGCCCAATATTTCACAAATCAATGTGACTCTGGAAGAAGTTCTAGAGTAAATTTACAAACTAAATAGGAACAAATCACCCAGACTAGATGGTATTCACCCCAGAGTTCTGAAGCAACTCAAATATAAAATTTCAGACCTACTATTGGTAATTTGTAAACTATTATTGAAAACTGCCACTGTACCTGAGGATTAAAGGGTAGTGTCCAATATTTTAGAAGTGCTCCAGAGGTAATTCTGGAAAGTACAGATTGGTGAGCCAGACTGGTGCCAGGGAAACTGGTGAAAATACTTGTTAAGAACAGAATTCCTAGGCATATTGATAAATACAACATAATGCATAAGAGTCAACATGGATTTAGCAAAGGGAAGTCACGCCTGATTAATCTATTCAATTATTTCAAGGGTGTAAAAAGCATGTGGATAAGGGTGAGTTAGTCAATATAATGTATCTGTTTTTTGCCAGTGAGAAAAGTGGTTCTGCTAAGAGACAATGGGTGTCTTTAAACATAACGTCAACAGGTGTCTGAATGTGTGTTTTACATTGATATGAACATCAATTTGGCCCTGCGTTCACCATGTGGTGTTGCTTAGACACACAGCCCATCTTGGGGCAAATCGGTGTTTTGCTCACCATCCAATCTCAGCACACCAGAGCTGCCACCTCGTTTCCTGTGTTGTACCTGCTAACACGCCACACGATATCATTAGACACAACATTGTCCACGTGGGCAGAAATGGCAACCAGCTATGACATTCGGCCATGGCAGCTCCCACACTGGGGCAGGTATGGCAGGGCTGAACAGACGTACTAGCCTCCTTTGGCTCATGTAGGAAGCCCTTAGTTCAGGCTGTGATCTTGTAGATTTCTGAGGACACAGCCTAGGCTTAACCACCTACCCGTTCTTGGATGGTCCTGGGCTAACATCTGGTGGCACCTAAACAGATGTGCTGGTGGTTCCTGGGCCACAGAGGGTCAAAGCAGACCACCATCACATCTGTTTTAACCCACTGTCTCTCAACCTCTATTCCCCAGTGGGAATAACAATGATCTACCTAACAGGTTTGTTTTAAGAAGGGTTGTAAAGCACTTTAAATAAATACTGACTACTACCAATAATAAAAAATTCAGCCCTAGCACACAAAGATGTATCACTCTTCAGGATACTGGGTTCCTTGTATTCCACTTTATGAGTCAGGCCTATCTACATCATGGCTGCATGCAAAGCCTTATTGACACCAGTGATCTTTGGATCAAACCCTATATTGTAAGTTCTTTACAACTGATGGCTCTTCTGTGCCTTTTAATAGATGCATTGCTGGCCTTGATTAAGTTCCTAGTGGACACCAAAAAAAGCTGCTGCAACTGACAAGACTAGCACACTTTCCTCAGCTGAATGGCCAGGAACTGAAAAGAAATGAAGGCCTAGTTACCCTGTCACCCCTGCAGTTTGAGAATTGTGTATAAATTATCCAACCTGTTTGGAAAAGTCTGAGAAGCTGCTGCCCATGCTGCATCTGTTAAGAGATCCAGTCCCCATTACTGTCAATTATATCAGACCAATGTCTTTCACTTATAGTAAACTCACTTGTTCCCTTCTGCAAACAAAACATACACACATACTCAAAAGCTTAAGATGACAGTTTTCTACTTGATGTGACCTGAAATTATGAAGAAGTAAATTCTAGATGGTCTCTATCATGGAATTACTAACCTAAAATCTTGGGGTGTACAATTAGTTTTCGTTATTATGACAACAATATAATAACATTATTATGATAACAATATACCTATCTTCACCTATAAAGCTCTTCACAACCTCGCTCCCCCTTACCTCTCTGCACTTATCGCCCTCTATACTCCAGCCCGTGCACTTCGCTCCTCCTCTGTCCCTTCTCTCACTCTTCCACACCTTCCCTGCTCCCCTAAGTGTCTTTGTCCCTTCTCACTTGCTGCCCCCCATGCCTGGAACTCCCTCCCTGTCCACATCCGCCTTGCCCCCTCCCTTCATACCTTCAAATCTCTCCTTAAA
>QEPC01000306.1:780791-802973 GCA_003113815.1 Sphenodon punctatus
TGGAGCGGCGGCGATGATCCCTGGAGTGGCGGTCGGGTCCCTCAGCGATCAGGTAAGTGGCAGGATCCAGGAGCTGCTTTATAAAGGCCGTGCAAACCCCCGATTGGCTTGTGGCTAGAATAAAGCAGGTCCCGGATTGGCTCACCATTAGAGAAGGGAAATTCCGGGGGGATTTCCCCAGTTTCTGCGATAATTTTGCCCAGGGCAGGATTCTGCGAAAATTCTGCGAATCGCGGTAGCGCAGAAGAATCGGGGCCCTAGCTATAAGCCATTAATTTGAAAATGCATGTCTGACTGTAACATTTTTATATTACATCCTGTTTACAAGACATTTGGCAGCAATGTATCCCCTGCTGAGGGGAATGGCCACCTCTGGGGGCGAAGTGGGCCTCCTGGTGCCAGGCATTGTGTCTATGGCAGGCCCCATGCCAGCACCAGGCATCATGCCAGCACCACCAGCCCCTATGGCAGAGCAGCCTCTGTCGCCTGGATGTGGGGCCCTGTACCTGCCCCTCTGTCATGGAAGAGGGGTGCAGGGTGGTGTCCCCCCTGTGTACATCAATGAACCCCCTGTGCCATGGTGCCAGAGAGTGGACCCCCCCCAGCCCTGCAGGATCCCCAAGGCGAGGGGGGAGTGAGCCTTCCCCCCTGGGAATTCCTCCCTCCCCCCACGGCAGCCCATCCCCAGGCCACCATGCGGGCAGTGAGGGGAATGAGACGATCCACAGCCTGGGCCCCCACACCCAGCCAGAGTAAGCCCAGTGGGGGTACCACAAGCTCCAGTGGACTTCCCTGTGGGAGAACCAGCATTGGAGAACCTCCACTTTCTTCCCTGATTACAGGTGGAGCAGCCCCAGCAGGAGCAACTTGGGCCATGGGAGCACCAAGGGCACACGGTCAACGAAATGCTTCTCAGAACTGAAGCTCTGGAACAGGTCATCCAGGCAATGGCTCACCAGCTTGCCAACCCAGTGCCACCTCAAGCTCCCATTACTGCTGCAGTCCCACAAGGGATGGGTGGACTATGTGCCCCCCTTGGATTGGCAGAAGGGGCCATGGGATGGGCTCCGCAAGTCGTAGCAAGCAGCGTGCTGAGTGGTTGGTACCAGGGATCATCTAGCTAGAAGATGATTCAGCACCAGGCTGCCACCAGCGGGGTCCAACCACCGGTGGGTGTTGTTGGTTGCATGGGGACAGGGCATCCAGCAAGCACTGGGGAGCCTGCCACCCATTTAATGTGGTGGAATGGGGCATGGGTCCAAATTTCTCACCACCTGGCCTGACTCCAGAGGCGGTAGGCCTGCTGGGCTCCTTGACACAGGTGGTGCAGGCACTCCAGCTGTGGATCCCACTCACTGTCCCTTTGGGGTAGGGGCAGTCCCAGTGGGTAGCACTGGGTGGCAGGCTTCCTTCAGGGGCTAGGTATTCAGACGTGTCTGCCCCTAACAGGGTGCATCTCCTTGCAGCCATGAGGGAACGGATATGGAGTGGTGAATTCATAGACTTGTTCATCCTCCTTTTCAGTGACCCTATAGATCCTCCAACTGAGCAGGATGAAAAAATGGGAAAGGAGTACTTTAGATTCCCCAAGGCAGACAGGAATTGGACTAACTGGACCACAGCTAACGCAATATATCAGGGTGTGATGATACAGGCCTTCCCTGCCAGGGCTGCGGACCTCCTTAAATATGTGGACATAGTCCATAGGCATTACCAGTCAGGCCCCCCTGGGGCGTACCTGCGGTACAATGAAGCCTTTCACTACAAAGAATCTTTTTCCCCATGTCTTAGATGGGATATGCATGCATCCGATCTTTGCTTGGACTGCATGGTAGATGCAGCTAATGCCCCAAGGTCTGGCAGTGGCCACATCCTGGCAAAGGGAGGCGTTGCTCCTGCCAACCATCTTTTTCATGGCAAAGCAAAGAAAACAGCGGGGAATGGGGGTGGTCAGTACTGGGGGTTTGCCTGCACAGGAAAGTGCTCCTGGGCAGTCTGCCAGTTTCGGCACTCCTGTCTGAATTGCAGGGTCTACCATACCACCTTGGCCTGTCCGAAAGCCAAGTCCTAGTCAAAGGAAAGGGTAGCACAGGCACCCCTGGAAAAGGAAATTAAGGGGGAAAGGGCCAGGCCAGCTCAGCAAAGAGCCCCAACCCTAATTAGAGTGGGGCAGTTGGAGATAGCCCTGCGGCACCACCCTGAGGTACAATACATAGTTGATGACTTCTGGAAGGGGTTCAGGATACCTGCAGGTGACGTGCAGCAGCACAGAGTGACCCTTAACCTTAAACTGGTCTGCAGGCATGAGCACATTGTCCAGGCGAAGGATACCAAGGAGGGAGCTGAGGACTGGGTGGCCGTCCTGTTTCTGTCCTTCCCTTTCCCAAACCTGGTGATTTCCCCCTTAGGGGTTGTCCCCCAAAAAGCCCTGGCTGTCAAATGGTATTACTGTAATAATATTGCAATAGCCTTGTGCTACAATAAACTCTAAACAAACAAACAGAAAAAAGCCCTGGGGGAAATTTTGTTTGATACATCACCTATCATACGAATGATGATAGGTCATACGAATGATGAGGGTCAGTTAACAATGCTATACCGAGGGAGCTCACATCAGTGCACTACGCATCCTTTGATTCAACGGTGTCTCTGTTGAAGTGGTGCAGCCATGGGACCCTACTCACCAAATGTGATATCAAGTCAACTTTTCTCCTCCTTCCAGTCCACCCAGACAGCTTCCATCTCCTGGGATTTCATTTCCAAGGCCAGTATTATTAAGATATTACCATGCCTATGGGCGCCTGTTAGACTTTTGAACAATTTAGCTCTGTGATTGAGTGGGTGGTCTGGCAGTGTGTGAATGCAGGTGAGGTCACTAAATATCTGGATGACTTACTGTTTATTGGCAGCGCCAAAACCTCGGAATGCAGAAGACTGATGGAGACCTTCCAGGATATACCGGACAGTTTGGGGATCCTCCTTGCCCCTGAAAAAATGGAAGGGCCGTCCATTGTCCTACAGTATTTAGGAATAAAGTTGGACACAGTGGCAGGGGTCTCCTGCCTTCTGGGGGATAACCTGGTCTCTTTGTGTGCAAAGATTGCTGAGTACTTGGCATCCCACAAGGTCACTGTAAGGCAGCTCCAGTCCCTTATTGGGAGCATCAATTTTGCTTGCAGATTGGAGCCCCCAGTAGTGTGTTCCTGTCCAACCTATATGCAAGACTGACTGGCAACCCCCAGCCACACCACTATGTGCGGGTCATGAGGGACATAAGGGACGACCTAGGGACTTGGGTCTCCCTTCTAGATGAATTTAATGGGGTCAGCATCTGTAGAGGCTCCTGGTAGAGGCTAAGCTTCAGGTCCACTCCGACTCTGTGAACAGACTGGGTTTTGGGGTGTTTTTCAGGGATAGATAGATGGTGCACGGCAGCCTGGCCACCTGCCTGGGTTGATGCTGAGATTACCAGGGACCTTGCATTCTTGAAATTCTTCCCCATCATTCTTGCAGTTCACCTCTTGTCAGCAGAGTTCACTAAACTTGCTGCCCTCTTTTGGTGCAACAACCAGGCGGTGATTCAAATAATCAGTTCCCTGTTATCCAGATCACCCAGGGTCATGAAGCTAGTCAGGGCATTTGTGCTGACCTGTTTGCGCCACAACATACTATTCCAGGTAAACGCATATGCTGGGTGTAGATAATGGTGTGGCCAATGCTCTTTCTCACTTCCAGATGTAGTGATTCCGTTTACTCACCCATGGAACCAGGCTGTACCCAGTTCCCCTGCCACTGTTGGTGTGGATCCTTGGATCTTAGAACTGTACACCACAATTCAGGGATACCTGGCAGCACAAACAAGGGTTGCCTACCATAGGGTGTTTGGCAAATTCCAGGCTTTTTGTTCTCTCTGGGTTTCCCCATCCCCAAGGCCCAGATACTGCAGTTCGTTCTGGAATTGCGGCGCCAGGGGGCGGCAGTTAGGACCATAGCTGGTAAACTAGGGTTCATGAGTCATATAGCCGGACAGCCCCCACCCCCCGGACCAGGGTTTTTTCACTAGGTGCCTGTTGGAAGGCCAAGCCAGGCAACAAAGCAACTCCCCCCCACAAACTGGTGGATTCCCATTATGCCTCCGTTGTTATTGGACATGGGTGTGGCTCACGAACGAATTTATGCAGATAGTTTTTAAGTTTTTACCACATTTATATTAGCATTCTTTGGTGCCTTCAGGGTGAGTGAGCTCGTGGCAGAGTCTGTTAGAAACATCACAGCCAAGCAGTAGCCATAGATGATGTAGTGTTAGTCAGCAGGTCGTAGCCATCCACCTGTGATGTTCTAAGGCCATTTTTAGACGAGCGCGGCGGCACCCACACTTGTTTTTCAAAACAGTTGGCAGTCTGTTCTACACGTGATGCTGCCGCCGACTACGCGCAGGCGCAGGTGATGCGCATCCATTTCCGGCCACGAACTGACTGGGTCGGCGATCGAGGCAGGTCATACGTGGCTGGAAATGGATGTGAATTGCCCGCGCATGCGCGTATTCGGCAGCAGCATCACATGTAGAACGGACTGCCAACTCTTTTGAAAACAAGCGCAGGCGTTTCCGCGCTTGTCTAAAACTGGCCTAAGACCGACCAGAGGGGCAGAGGCTACATGGTTCACCTGGGAATGGTGGGTGTCCCTGAGCTATGCCCAGTTCGGTTGGTGCATGAGTATTTGGCCATACAGTCCCCTCTCCCAGGCCCCTTACTCAGCCATGCCAATGGAGGTTTCCTGATGAGATACCAGTTCACACAGGGCCTGCCTTAGTATAGGTAGGGCCCAGGGCGGGGAACAAATGTGGACCCCCTTTTTTCTTCCAGTGGCTTTGCTGCCACTGGCCAGCAGGTCTAGGGGTGCTCCGTGGCTCAGGGGGCATTCCCCAGCCCCGTCTGGGGGCCGAGCGGTACCCAGGTCTGGGCTCGGGGATGGGCAGAAGGGCATTCCCCTCCACCCATCCCCAAGTCTGAGCGGCCATCAGATCACTTACCTGATCCGCCATCACCGCCACCACCACCCCCGGTATGGGCCCTGTGTCTGGCTCAGAGCTTCAGGCAGAGTGGGCACCATGGCAGTAAATTAAATCTGCCACTGCACTGCCTGACAACACCAGAGGTTCCGCTGCCCCCCCCCCCGGCCTGTCACAGTCTCTGCCAGGGGAAATGAGGGAGAGAGAGGCAGAGGCCCCACCTCTCCCTCATTTCCGCTGACTGAAACAGCTAGGCAGCAGAGGGGGCCAGTGACATGTGGGAGAGGCGGGGCCTCTGCCTGTCTCTCCCTCATTTCCCCTGGCAGAGACTGTGACAGGCGGGGGGGCACAGAGTGTGGGAGAGGTGGGGCTTCTGCCTCTCCCTCACTCCTGCTGGCCCCTCCACTGTCTGCCAGTCGGAGTTGGCCAGGGACCCCGAGTGCGGCCCCCCCAGGAGCGGGGCCCACAGCAGCTGCCCTGAGATGCCCTGCGGTAGGGCTGGCCCTGAGTTCACGGCAGTAATGCGAGCCATGCTGGGAAGCCTGCAGCTTCATCCTTTGGGTCTCAGTGCTTCAGGATTGGGGCTGCCAGTTTTGCAGCTGCCTCTGGTCTGCCCGAGCAGGCATATGCTCAATAGGTCGGTGGCGCTCCCGGGCTTACCAGCCCTATGTCTGGTTACCCCTACCCACATTCCCCAACTCAGGGTAGTACCGGGGAGTAGTAATGGAGAGTAGGAACTCAAGGTAGTAATGGGGAGGAGAGGAATGTTCTTTCCCTCTCCCCAGCAACAGAGTTCTTTTCTCACTTCAGCAAAATCTAACGAGGCACTACAAATTATTCTTCACTCTCTGCATTGTGCAGCTCTGAAATGTCCAAGCAGGCAGTCTTATTTAAACTGAACACATGTAAAAGGCAAGAGTGAGGTTACGCATGGGGGGATTGTGGTAACCAGAAGCCAAAGGTTTACTGTTCACGGACAGAAATTCTTTGAGATTTGTATCTGCCACAGTCAGCCTGACAAGAAGGAAACATTGCATCTTGGACTTGGATGAATACAGATATTGTGTTTTCATTTGTGAGGCATTGTCAAAACTCTTCACTTTAAGGCATATCCAGTTTGACAGCAATTCAGGGATAAATTGGCACCAGTTCCTTGTCATCTGTATTGCAGGAATGTAGTGCTAGGCACTTAATGCTGCATATTCGCCACCAGTACAAAATCTGAAATGTAAATAATATCACGCCAAGGGTGTGTGTAATGAAACAGAACTGTTGCAAGCTCATAACACTCAGTGTTACTTCTTTCATTTTTCTTACTTTATAGTTACCTTTTTTTTTTCAGTCTAAAGACACAGCCCCTGTTTAGAACCACAAACCGTGTACCTTTGGGGAACTTCACCAAAACAGATCTTCAGGTAGCAGTTCATCAGCTTGAACTTCTTTGTGTAAACCAACAAAGGTAGTTCTTAAATCACAAAACATTTACTTTTGTCACAGTCCATAGGCTCTGCTGCCTCTATCATTATTATTTATATGCTACATCAGTGACTGGTGTTTTGTGTTCATTACCTCAGAAGCTGATAACTGATATTCTTCCCAGATGAACTTGCTAAAGATAAAATACAAGTGCAGTAAAATATGTAGGAAGGGCAGCACAATAAATTTGGGCACTAACATAGGTTCACAAGGTGTGTAAACTGATGATTCCAAATCAATTAAACCGTGATTATCATAATTTTTAATGGATCATGGTGCTAGCTGGTATCTGAATAAATGGAATTGAATAGAATATTTTTTAAAAAAATAATAATCTTAAAATCTTAAAGCATAACCCACTTTACTTCCCTAATATTTGTCCTTTCTCCCATTGGAAGTGACCACAACCTATAATTTTAATTATTATTAATTTATTATGAAATTTTTAATTAATACTATTGCTAATAATAATTAATAAACTGACATGCTTTTCCTCTTTCTTACAGATTTCCTCTTTCTGGTATGATTGCTGAATGGTTTATTTTTTATTTATTTATTTATTTATTTATTTATTTCAATACTTCCAACCCGTCACCTCGTGCCATACGGCAGCTCGGGATGGTGTACAACAAACAGAACTACAGAATAATAAAACAATATAAAATATAAATAATTAAAATTCATTAAAATAAACAATCACAGGGCCAGACTAAAACCCCACCCCGCAAAAAACAAAACACAACCCCCCTCCCACTACCCGTCTCCCTCACCGAAAGCCTGGCAGAATAGCCAGGACCTACAAGATTTATGAAGAGAGGGAAGATCCAGGGAAAGGCAGATCTCCAGTGGGAGGGAGTTCCGCAGCCAGGGAGTGGCCATCAAGAATACCCTCTCAGAGGTCACTGCCCCCGGATGATCGCAGGGGCCGATCCAGGACACGGAGGTTGATCTGGTCCCAGATAAGCAGGGCCCAGACCATATAGGGCCTTAAAGGTCAAGATCAACACCTTGAATCGGGGCCGGTAGGCTATAGGCAGCCAGTGCATAGAATGGAGCACCGGTGTTATATGCTCCCAATGGCCCGTTTCCATCAGGAGACGGACTGCCGTGTTCTGTACAAGCTGCAGTCTCTGGGATGTCACCATTGCCAAGGGTAACTCCACATACAGTGCATTGCAGTAGTCTAATCTTGAGGTGATAAATGCATGAATGACAGTGGTCAGGTTGGAGCCAGAAATCTATGGCTGAAGACGACGGACCAGATGTAATTTACAAAAGCGCTCCTCGCCACAGCTGCCACCTGGGCATCCAGATGGAGCTGTGTATCATGGAGCAATCCAAGGCTCTGGGCCCGGGGGACCAAGGAGGGACATACCCCATCAATGATGGGGGCCTCCACTCCTTCACCCTTTCCCACCAACATCACCTCCATCTTATCGGGATTCAACCTCAGATGGCTTGACCTCATTCAATCCCCCACCGCAACCAGGCAACAGTTAAACACTGAGATGGCTGGGTATGGGTCAGATAAAAATGAAAGGTAAAGCTGGGTCTCATCAGCATACTGATGGAACCCAACCTTGAACCCTCTCATGATCTCATCCAGAGGCTGCATATACATGTTGAACAGAGAGGAGACAGAATAGAACCCTGCAGCATGCCACACATGAGGTCCCGGGGCAATGATGTAGACTCCCCCAGCACCACACGCTGAGTTCTACTGGCTAGGAAAGAGTGGAACCATTCAAGAACAGCCCCGCCCACCCCTGCACAGTTCTGTAGGCAGGTCACCAATATCTCATTGTCAACCGTGTCAAAATCTGCTAACAGATCTAATAAAATCAGAAGAGTGAACCGGCCTCTATCCAACTCTTGACACAGATCGTCGACCAAAGCCAAAAGTGCTGTCTCAGTACCATAACCCAGATGAAAGCCTGACTGTGAAGGGTCCAGGAAATCAATGCGGTCCAGATGCTCCAGGAGCTGTGTGGCCACCACCTGTTCAATAACCTTCCCTAAAAAGGGAAGGTTAGAGACCGGCCTATAGCTGACCAGGGAGTCAATGTCAAGAGATGGTTTCTTGAGCAAGGGCCACACCACAGCCTCCTTCAGGCACCCTGAGACCCTCCCTCCACAAGAGAGGCATTGACCACCTCGCCAGCAACAGCCCCAACATCTCCTGGCTGGCTTTCACCAGCCAGGACAGGCATGGGTCCAGGTCACAAGTTGTGGCCCTCATACCCCTCAGCATCTCCACCACATCAGCAGGTGACACCTACTGGAATTGATCCCACAAAATTGGACCAGGCAGGACATTCATAACCTCGGGTACAGTCACTGCATTAAGTGCAGCATTGACGACATGATGGATATGAGCGATTTTATCTGCAAAATAATCAATAAACGTGCCACAGAAAGCACTGGACAAATCCAGTTCCAGGCAGAGAGAGGCTGGACTGATCAGCCCCTTCATCCGGAAAAGCTCAGCTGGACACGATTTAGCAGATGGTATGATGGTAGCAAAGAACTTCCTCTTTGCTGCCGCATAGCCACAGCATAAGCTTTTAATACAGCTTTATGCAGCAATTGATCAGCTTCAGTATGGGTGGTTAAGGCACTTAGTTACATTCCTAAAGGTTGTGGGTCCAATTCCTGCTTGTTCTCACACTGAATGACCATCCAGCCCACCCAGCTGAGAATGGTTACCTGATCCATTGGGTTGGGGAAGTGAAAGGCAGTTGGATGTGATGCTGACCACATTGCTTTCTTGTGCACTGGTGTGCCTTAACCCTGCCTGTTCGTTGTCTGGCTCAGTTTTTGAAAACCTCCAGTGAAGGGATATTCCACAACTCCCTGGGTAGCTTTTTTCCTTGCCCAACTGTTGTCACAGTTACAAAGTTTTTTCTAATATTAACGGAAATCTACATTTCTGCAATTTAAGCCCATTTCCTCTTGTTCTGCCTCTGTGACAGTGGTGAACAAATGCTCACCATCTTCTTTGTGGTATCCTTGTAGATATTTGAAAACTGTTATTTCACTGTTAATTGTTTCCAATTCTCTACTTAGCAATCCATCATCAGTTCCTGATTTTAAACAGTTCCCTTAGATGATGAGTGCCATTTCTAATATTAATAGTTCCATAATTGTGGGGCAGCAACTGAGAACCACCACCCCACCCCCGCTCTCCTTGTAACAACTTTGTTTGCATTAGCAAGAGGGCACCCCTGGCCAACCTCAGAGGCTGTAATGTGACATAGGGGAAGAGGCAGTCTTTCAGATACCTGGCACCCAAGCCATTTAGGGATTTATAGGTTAAAACCAACACCTTGCATTGTGCCTGAAAAGCTATTGACAGCCAGTGCAGACTCTGGAGCACTGGTATAATGTGCTCCTGGTGACCCAGCCCCAAAAGGTGGCGGGCTATTGCATTCTGCACCCAACTGCAGCTTCCAAACAGTTTTCAAGGGCAGCGCCATGTAGAGTGAATTTATTTATTTATTTATTTATTTATTTTAAAACACTTCCATTGAAGCAGTCTAACCTTGAGTTTACGAAGGCATGGATGATGGCGACCAGTTCCGAATCTGATAGAAAAGGTCTCAAACTTCTCAACATCTGAAGTTGGTAAAAGCACTCCTGGCCACCATTGCAACCTGACAATCCAGGTACAGCAATGGATCCAATAGCATCCCAAAACTGTGAACATGAGTGATCAAGGGAGGCCAGATCCCATCAGTTACAGGGGTTCCCACCTTCCTGAGGTCACAAGATCGGCCAATCATAATCACCTTGGTCTTGTCCTGATTCAGCTTCAATTGGCTTGCCCACATCTAACACAAGCCAGGCATCAAGGTAAGCACCAAGACTGCAGGACTTGGGTCAGATGAAAAGGAGAGATATGTCACCTGCATATTGATGGCACTTTAGTCCAGGTTTCTGAATGATCTCGCCTCAGATACACATTGAACTGGAATGGGGACAAGATGGAATCCTGCGGGAGCCCACAAGGGAGTTACCAAGGGGACAGTGGGCCACCACCCATCACCACCCTCTGGGTTCTCCTAGCCAGGAATGAGAAGAACCACTCAAGAGTGGTCCCGTGCACCCCAGTCAGGCCCCACAACCATTTCAACAACACTGCATGGTCCACGGCATCAAAGACCACCAAAAGATCTAACAGAATCAGCAGGGTTCAAGTCCCCCTGACAATTTCCAAGCATAGATCATCAAACAAGGCCACAAGCGCAATCTCAGCGCCATACCCAGGATGAAAACCTGACTGACATGAAACCAATAGCATCACGATGCACCCATAGCTGCAGGGTGACCGCCTGTTCAATAACCTTCTCTAAAAATAGGAGGTTAGAGACAGGGTGATAGCTGGCAGGGGAGTCAACATCAAGAGATGGTTTCTTGAGAAGGGGGCAGACAACCACAGTGTTGAGGCCATCAGGCATCCTGCCTTCCCTAAGGGAGGCACTGACAACCACAGATAGCAATGCTTTCAGTGTCTCCCAGCTTTCAGGAGTCAGGATGGGCACAGATCTAATTCACAACTGGTTGCCTGCACCCCTCCAAGCACATCCTCCATAACAGTGGGCAAGATTAATTGAAGCTGATCAAGTAAAGCACACAAGACGGGGCCTCTTCAACTTCAAACTCTGACTCTGTACTCAAATTAGCAGCGCCCACATTGAGCCAAATATAAGCAACTCTGTCTCCAAAATAGGTGACAAACTCATCACAGTGGGCAGCCAATGACTTCAGTTTCGGGTGGAGATAGCCAAGATTAAATAGGATATTCACCACCCAGAAAAGCTCTGCTGAATGACACTTAGTGGGTGCTATGGCAGCCATGAAGAAAGATTTCTTTGCTGTCACAGCCATAGCCATGGCATTGTTTTTCAAAAACAGTTTATGACACAGTTGTTTGGCTTTGGGATCAGTCAAACGTCACCTGTGCTCTAACCACCTACCCTCTCACTTTAGCAGTCCTCTTATACCAGGGAGACTTGTGCTGCCACCACGGAGGGTGCAGAAGCCTGCGTACCACTATGTCAATAGCCCGGGTCAAAATGTTATACCACAGATCAACCAAGGCATTGACAGGGAGACCGTCAAGATCAGTGGGTAAATCTCCTAGAGAGTTCTGGAATTCTATTGGATTCATTAGACTCCATGGGCAGACCATCCAAAAAACTCCACCACCCTGGCAGGGGCAAAGGAGGGTGGGAATCTGGGCTTTCAGAAGGTAATGGTCCGACTATGACAATTGTGTCATAACCATTATCCTTAGCTTCCAGAAGGGCTATGAAAACTTGCAAGGGGGAGTGGGAATAGCAGATCTTTCTCTCTTGAGTTGGTGTCATATACAAGGGAGAGGAAAAGTTCAATGATCAGTTGGGATGCATATACTCTGGGTGTAGCCACACAAGCTGCCTTGGACAGGATACCACAGCTCAAATCAAATCTTTATTTATGGTTTGACCAAATGGTCATTACCAACTCCAGCATAAATCCAGTTTAAATGATCTCCAGACAACGTGTATAATATTTAACTTAAAGCTAAAATCAAACTGACGGCCAGCACACAAACCTTTGACACAACGTAAAACTTAAATCACAATACATAACATGGTTACACCCCAAAGAGTCTTCATTCGACCCTGGAAGTTAATCAAGCCCCACATAGAAGTCATATGGGTACAAAATAAGACCAGATTTAAATCAACCCAAATGAAATCAGCTTATGTGGACCGATTTAGGTGCCATGATCCATATCCACACACTGAAAAATTAAAAACTTGCATCTGATATAAAAAACTTGCTTAAAAAAACTAGCTACTCTCTGTGTAAGTGTTCATTTTTGTCCTCCAACATAATTCGTTTTAAGGTACAGCAGTCCCTCCCTGGATACTGTGCTAAATAGGGGGCCAGATATTCCTTTCTCAGACTGTCATACAACCGGCAGTCAAAAAGAATATGCTCCACCATTTCGGTGGTTAAATAGTCAAAAGGGCAGAGTCTGGCAGCATAATCCGTTTTACAAATACACCCTTCTAAAACCCTAGATGGCAAAGAGTTTAGCCAGGCGCATAAGAAAAGAAATCTAAATCTAAATGGAAGCTTCTGTGATAAATACGAAGTCATGGTGCCCTGGGCCGGAATTAACTGCATATAATCACGCAAAAAGGTTGTTTCCCTAATTTTTGCGCTAGCCTGCTGTCTGGTTATATCTTCCAACCTTTGAGTCAATTCAAATCTCAGCTGGGTTGGCTCACTTGTTGTTAAATAAGTCTCAGAAAAACCTAACTGAGTGAAAAGACATTCCATTTCCCTTCTCTATGTGCTTTTAAAAGAGTCAGTCCACACTGCACTCAGAATAGGATTGGTTGAATGATACATTTTTAACCAGAAAACAAATGTCTTCCTCTTTGATACTGTTTCCCAGCTAAGCTGGCCCATTTCAAGCCTAACGGCCACCAATGGGGTTCCTCTTGGTGCTCTTGTTAAAAGTTGCAAAAATTTATTTTGTGGGCAGTTCAAGTTTTAGGAGAACGTACCACCCATAATTCTGCACCATATAGGAATCTTGATTGTACCTTAGCGTTGAACACACATTAGGCCCAGGTCAGCTCTGATCTCCCAAAATGGGCAAACAATCTTGCTATTGCCCACGGCGTGCCCCCTATTGCTGATTTTGCCTCTTTATGATGGAAGGACCATTTACCATTTTTCTAGAATGTTATTCTGAGATATTTAAAGGTTTCCACTTGCAGAATCAAGTTGCCATCCGTTACCCATGTGTAGGTTCTTCTTTCCTTTGAAAAAACTAAGACCTTTGATTTAACATAATTAATCTGTAATGCGTTCTTCTGCCAGTATTGAGAAAAGGCCACTAGTTGCCTTTGAAGACCCACTTTCATCTGGGACACCAAAGCCAAATTGTCAGCATATAAAAGGTAGCCTACTTGCCTATTAGCCACCTTAGGTGGATGGAAATTTGCATTTGTCAAACCTGGGATCGCATCATTTATAAAGATATTAAAAAGAGTTGGAGCTAAAAGACAACCCTGCCTGACCCCTCTAGCTATACCTCTCTTATTCGATAGCTGTCCTTGACTGTTCAATTTGATCGTCACATAAGCCTGCCTCAATTTCTCCCACAGAATATCCCTATCTACCAAATTGAAGGCTGATCGTAAGTCAAGGAAAGCCACAAAGAGTCTGCCATTTTGTTTGGAATATTTACAAATTAAATGATGCAGAATCAAACATTGGTCTAAGGTCGTTCTGCCCTTTCGAAAACCTGCCTGCTGTGGATGGATTATATTGAACTCCTCCAACCATCTCATAAGCCTGGTTAGCAGTGTTTTTGTATATAATTTACTAATAACCCTCAGCAGGCTAATAGGATGATAGTTAACGGGGTTGTCCGAAGGGCCCTTTTTATAGATTGTAATCACAACTGCCTCTCCCCAACCTTCCCGTATAATTCCCGTATTGTTAATGACTGTGAACAGGGCTGCAAGATATGGAGCCCACCAGTCTTTATGTGGATACCACAGCTTGAACAGCCTTACCCACTCGAGACAGCCTGGCCAACTACCTCCAGATTTCCCCCCTCCCCCTCTGCTGCATGACAGGGCAAGCAGTTGGCTGCTACACTCTGCATTTTTTACACAAACATTTCTCCTGTATGTTTCCTGTTACATCCTGAACTTTCTGTGTGTCTAAATCACTCACCCAGATCTTAAACATCTGGCTCTTTGAACTTCTGTGTGTAAAAAGTTGTCCTGGTAAACTGCTTTGCTCCAGGCAGCTGTGGTCACTTGGTTTCCATGGCAGCCTCTCACGTCTAGAGCTGCAGCTACTTTAGGCTGCCTCAGGGCAGTGTTTTTTGACACTGGGTTGGATGCAGTAGATGAGGAGTGTGAGGTTATGGAGGCACCGTCTGGTCGATCTTTCTGGGAGGAGTTTCAGGAAGTGACGCCGGCCAATGTGCTGGATGTCTTGGGGTCTGTTTGAGCCACAAGTTGTGAATTAGATCCGTGCCCGTCCTGGCTGGTTAAAGCTTCCAGGGAGACACTGGGGTCGGTTCTGGCAAGGGTGGTTAATGCGTTCCTTTGGCAGTGGAGGTTGTTGCCCAGTCCCAAGGAGGCTTGGTGCGCCCCCTGCTGAAGAAGACTTCATTGGATTTTGACGCACTCACGAGTTACCGTCGTGTCTCTAACCTTCCCTTTTTAGGGAAGGTTATTAAATGGGCAGTGGCTCTGCAGCTTCAGGCGCATCTGGACCGTATTGGTTTCCTTGACCCTTTTCAATCTGGGTTCCACCCCAGCTATGGTACTGAGACAGCGATGGTGGCTTTGGTGGACACTCTCCGCCAGGAGATGGATGCAGGATGTTCTACATTCTTGATCCTGCTAGATCTCTTGGCCGCTTTTGACACCGTGGGCCAAGTGCTGCTGCTGAGATGGCTGTGAGACCTGGGGGGGTCTGGACGGGACTGTCCTTGGGTGGTTCCACTTATTCCTCTAAGAGAGAAGCCAGCAGGTGGTGCTGGGAGCTGAAACATCATGCTCCCGGGCTTTGACTTGCGGCATTCCGCAGGGTTCGATCCTGTCTCTGCTTTTGTTTAATGTGTATATGCAGCCCCTGGGGGAGATCGTGAGAGGGTTCGGGGTGCGATGTCACCAGTACGCTGATGATACTCAGCTGTACCTCTCATTTTCGACGGACCCAGACCCTGCTGTTTCATTGCTTACCCAATGTTTGGAAGCTGTGGCAGATTGGATGCAGCAGAGCAGACTGATGCTCAATCCTGATAAGACAGAGGTGATGGTGGTGGGTAGGGCGAGGGAGGTGCTGGCCCCTTTGGTGGGGCGGGGGTCTGCCCTCCCATATCCCAGCAGGTTCGGAGTCTGGGGATGGTTTTCGATCCAGGCCTCTGTCTGGATCGGCAGGTAGAGGCGGTGGCTAAAGCTGCCTTTCGCCAGCTGTATCTGGTGCGGAGGCTGCACCCATACATATCCGGGCCGACCTGACCACTCTTATCCATGCCTACATCACCTCAAGTCTAGACTACTGCAACACGTTCTATGTGGGGCTTCCCTTGGTTCTGGTCTGAAGGCTGCAGCTGGTGCAGAATGCGGCGACCCATCTCCTTACAGGGACGAAGCGGCGGGAGCATATAACACCTGTGCTCCACACTCTGCACTGGCTGCCTATAGTGTACCTAGCCAGATTCAAGGTGTTGTTTTTAATCTATAAAGCCCTATAAGGTCTGGGCCCCTCATACCTTGGGGACCGCCTCATCTTCTACACCTCAGGGCGATCCCTGTGGTCTGCTGGGGGCACCTTCCTGGAGGTGCCCTGTGTTAAACGGGGGGCCACAATGGAGAGGGCATTCTCGGTGACTGGACTGCGACTCTGGAACTCCCTCCCGGAAGAAGCTCGCCTCGCCCCGGGTCTGATGGCTTTTCTCCGAGCCTGTAAGACCTGACTGTTCACCCAGGCCTTCAGAGGGGAGGGTGGGAGGGGAGGGGATTTTGGGGGGGTGAGGTTTTTTTTTAAATCATTTGTATTTGTTTATGTTTTTATGTGTTTTTTATTGTTTTATTTGTTGTGAGCCATCCCGGGATGCCATAGACATGGGGGGCGGCCAATAAATATAAAGAAATAAATAAAAAATAAAAGAAGAAATAAAGTGTTTGTGTGAAGAATGCATCCAGGAACTGCCTCAGGGCAGCGTGTTTGTGTGTGTGTGTGAAGAATGCATCCAGAACTTACTTGTGGACTTGTAAACCCAGACGATTAAAAGACCAGCACTTTAAGGTGTTTGTAAAAATGCCCAATGTATCCTTGGAAAAAGGCCAAGGATGCATTGTGTAGCAGCCTTACCCCAAATAGGGCAAGGCTGCCGAAAGCATGACAGTCTGTTTGCCAGGCTCCTTCTGCCTCACCACACAGTGATCTCTGCAGTCTGCAGTGGGAATTTCAGCAGCAGGTGCTGTTGCCTGTTGCATGCTGCCACGTCACGGCTGGGGGTGGGATTTTGGTCATGCTGGGGGAGGTTGGTGGGAGAGGACCGGTTACCCACTCACATACTAACTCAGTCATTAACTATGATATAGTGGGGTTCCTAAAGATGCTGTTCCTCAGTGCAGCTGCATGAGGAAGAGGGCATAAGTCCAAAGAGTCTTCTACTGTTACTAATACCCTATCAGCCTTAGAGGAATTTCTTCTATTTTCAGTTCAGCCACACAAACTCATTAAGTAGATGTGCAAAAAGTTAAATTTACTGGAGTGCCAGAGGGTGAGTGTGTGATCGTGCACATGATTGAATACATTGAAACACAAGCAAGGATTAGTGTGCCGTACCATAGCTTTAATCAGAACTATTCACTGAAAGCCATTGCTTAAACTATTGGCACAGTAGAAACTGATACTGGTAATAAGATCCTATGGTGACACTATGCTGTGGACATTAGAAAGGGAGACGAAACCACATTTATTGAACTATTGAACTCTGAATGAACAACAACAACATATTGATAAAAAACGTAGGGTGTTTATTAGTAGGATGATTTTTTAACATCTAGAAATTGAGTGCTGGGAGTAATTGTGCTTCCATTATTTGTTAAAATGGGGACAAAATCTGACTTAGATTTCATTAACAAATTTGGCCATTACTACTGTACTGAATAAGGCAACCCTGGATCACTTTGAAATATTTCTGCTGAAAAGCACATTAGACCTTAATGACTACATACTGTGTGATGGAAGGTACTTAACTTTACCTAGGGGGGGGGAAATGTTTTTTATGACTTCATTTATTCATTTAAAAAAACCACACAATAAAATTGTCATGTTCTAATCTCCAAAAGATGCTCCCGGGTGTGCCGTCGGAAGGTAATTTGAGCACACCTAGGGCTTCGCACTGCAATATAACCTGTTATGCCTTACAGTTTAATCACACAGTGGCATTTAGGGATCATTCATTCCAACTGTCAAAAATGTCTTGCAATAACACCATTACCACAACTTACACTTTTATAGTGATTTTTATTACATAGGCAAACACACTGAAGCACTCTACAAAACATTTTAAATACACAGTACTCATGCAATCACTGAACATAGCTGGTCACTTATGAACAAGTATAATAGGAATCTTTACCTTACTTTACTTTATTGTACCCAGCAACAATGCTATACCAATTAAATAGTAAAACCCAAACATAAAACAATACAAAAGTATTACTACAATCATTTAAATGCAAAATGTAAAATATAAAGGATATAAAAAGCTGATCAAGAAAAACAGATAGTAACTCAATCTTATCCCTGGAACTAAAGGGAAATTCCAAAAATCGATGGAAAGTCCTAAAAAACCAAGGGAACCAGTACAATATGAAACGAAGTCCATGGCCAAGCAGGTAAACTAACTAATCCCCTTACTCAATGCTTCTTGAGCTTTAGCCTGTTCCACCAACAGTAGAAAACAAGCCCGTTGAATCACTGAACATAGCTGGTCCTTATGAACAAGTTGTGTACTTTGTATAATAAAAATATATCACTTTTTCATAACAAGTTACAGTTATTATACCGCTTGCATATGTTTGGGTATTTTCTTCTTTTTCCAAACAATCTTGTCAAAGCCAAACCTTCCAGACCAGCTTACAGCATTTAAAATACAAGGTAGCGATTTCTATTCACATGGAGCTAATGATTTGGGGCTAAGCAATCATAAAATCAGGAACAATATGAAGTGGCAGAAAAGCGCTCATGGCAAATTGCTAATCTTAATCTGGCTTGAATCCCATCATTACTATAAAAGTACAGCTTTGAAAATCAATCCATTGTGATTTTTTCAATAGTCCCATATATGCCTTTCTTACAGCATAAGAATGAGGCAATTGTCTATACTATCAAAAACGCCAGATCACTAAAATATTGTCATCTTATCTGATCAAAAGACAACATCCTGCTTTGCAGCCCCCTGTAATACCTTTTTAAAGTCTTGATTTTGATTTTATAAAATTGGATGCTGCATATATTGTTTCAGATGGTGTTAATTAGGGTTGTACCGAATAGCAGTTCCGGGTATTTGGACCAATTTTCGAAGTTCCAAATAGTCGGTCCAAGTACTCAGAGGCAATTCGGTGTTCTTGCCAAAGCTTTGGGCTTTGGAGACCCAAGCACAGAACACTGGAAAACTTTGGAAACTTTGGAAAGTTGCTGCAAAGTTCTTGAGCCCACAGCCAAAGCACTACCCAGTAAAGCGCCACCCAGAAAAGCAGGCTAGCAAGAGTGGGACAATTTCTCCAGAAAATAACCCCCAAAAGTGCAACTGAATGCAGAAATTAAAAGCAATCAAAAAAGACAACAACAGTAGTATACCCACAGCATGGCCCACCATCAGCAGTGAGTGCACCCACTTTATCATTATGCCAAGCAAGCAGTCCACAAAAATGCAGGCTAGCAAGGAACATTCGCTCAAGAAGAATACAACAACCCCAGCAAAACAGTTTGCAACTGCATGGAGAAATAAATCCCATCAAAAAAACCCACCTAGCACAGGCCCCAGCAGCGGTCATAAAATAAAGAAACCAGACATTCACACCTCTCCCCCTTCAGGGGCATCTTCTTCCTTGCCTTGGCATTGTGGCAATGGTAACTTGAACAGACCAAGAAAACTTGGGAAGTGGAGCCAGGCAGAGAGATCCCACCTCATGGTGCCAAGTGCCAACCAAGCAGCAGGCAGCAATGTGGCACCCAATGATTATTATTTTTTGAAACTCCATGGCATGATAAAGGGTAACTTAACCCCCATCCCACAGCATTGGTCCTGTGAACAGGCCATGCCATGTCATGCCAGGCCAGGTCAGGCCAGACACCCCTCTCCCCTCACCCCCCAGATGATTACTTACAGATCCAGCAGCACTGTAGCATGCAACACAGTCAAATTCACCAACGAGAATGTACAAAATGGCTGCAGTGCAGACACTTTTATTTTGTCCAGCGAGCCAGTTCAAAAGCTGATAATCTGACTTGGCCAGCCAATCAAAACTTGCCATCTGATTTACCATCACTCTGTTGTCCCCTCCCATACCGCCCCCATACCAAATATGGCACTAAGTTTCATTTCCAGAAGAAGTTCAACTGTCCACCAGTCTCCCACATCCACAGAAGTTTCTGAAGTCTCCAAAGTTTTCCAAAGTTTTTCAAATAATGGCCTTGGTCCTTGGAACTTCGGAATTTGGCCTTTCCGAACTGAATACCTTAATGTTTGGCAAATTCAGAAGTTTTCTCGAGACTTCATTTCAGCCTTACTGTTAATATATGTGACAGGGGGCTGTTTTGCCCCCAATGGCCTGCCTTGGACCACATCACACCCTGCATGTCTGTTTCCAGGCTACCAGATGTGGACTCAGTACAGACTCCAGATGGCTGGCCCAAAAATGTGGTCCCAGGAAGAAGCTGACCCACAGTTTGAACCCAAGACTGTGCCCAACGGCTGCCCAGGCAATCCAAAGCAGGCTGAGCTGGGTGGACATGTCTGTTCCTGTGCCAATCTGATGTGGTGTGAGGGGTTGTCATGGTCACCAGCCATGGATGCCTGTTATTGGCTGCCCATGGTGGTGGGGGGTATTTTATTTATTTATTTTTAAGTTTTTATATCCCACCCTATCCTGCACCAGGACAGCTTACACTCGTCATAAAAACATCCATCATCATCATCATCATCATACAGTTAAAAACATAGTCAAATGGAGTAAAAAAACAACCCAATAGTCCCCCCTCCTCACTCTCCACCCATCACCCTACCCCCCCTCCATCACCAAAAGCCAGGCAGAACAACCAGGTTTTACATTGACGTCGAAATGAAGGGAGGTCCTGGCCCACCCGGGTCTCCACCGGAAGGGAGTTCCACAGCCATGGTGCAGCCACATAGCTGGGGTTCCTCAAGGAGGGTGCACCCTGATGATTACAGGGGCTGATCCAGAACCCGGGGAGTGAGGCAGTCTCGTAGATAGGTGGGGTCCAGACCATGTAGGGTTTTATAGGTCAACACCAACACCCTGAATCATGCCCAGAAGACTACACGCAGCCAGTTCATAGAATGGAGCACCAGTGTTATGTGCTTCCAGTGACTCATCCCCGTAAGGAGATGGGCCACCACATTCTGCACCAGCTGCAGTCTCAGAGCCGTCAACATGGGTAGCCCCACTTAGAGTGCGTTGCAATAGTCCAGTCTTGAGGTAATGAATGCATTGATGATGGTAGCCAGGTCCACATCTGAAACCTACGGCTGAAGCTGACACACCAGACGTAGTTGGAAAAATGTGCCCCTTGCCACAGCATCCACCTGGACATTCAGGTGGAGCTGAGGATTGAGGAGCATGTCCAGACCATGTACCTGAGAGATGAGGGGGGATGCACCCCATCAATGATGGGGGCCTCCACTCCATTGCCCCTAACCATCAGCATCACCTTCAACTTGTTGGGATTCTGTCTCAGACGGATCACCCTCATCCAGTCCCCAACAGCCGCCAAACACCAAGTAAGCACTGAGACTGCCGGGCTGGGGTCTGATGAAAATGAGAGATAAAGCTGGGTGTCATCAACATATTGATGACACCAGACAACAAACACCATCACAACCTTCCCCAGTGGCTGCATATACACGTTGAACAGGAGAAGGGATAGAATAGATTCTTGCAGGACTCCACATGTGATGTCACAGGGGGGATGAAAAACAGTCCCCCAGCACCACCCGCTTCCTTCCAGGAAAGAGCGAACCCATTCAAGAACAGTCCCATCCACCCTGGATCAGTCCCGCAAGTGGGTCACCAACATCTCATGGTCAATGGTATCGTAGGGTGCTGACAGATCTAATAGGATCAGGAGGGATGGCCGAACCAGATCCATGTCACTGTGAAGGTCATCAACCAATGCCACAAGCGCAGTGCCATGCCCTGAGCGAAGGCCAGACTGCAAGGGATCTAGAAAACCAATGTGGTCCAGATGCTCCCATAGCTGCTGAGTCACAACCCATTCAATAACCTTCCCTAAAAAGCTTAGAGACCAGACGATAGCTGGTTAGACAGTCAACGTCAAGCATTGCCTCCTTGAGGCAGTCCGGCACTCTGCCCTCCCTCAGGGAGGCATTGACCACCCCAGCCAGCAATGGTCGCAACATCTCCCGACTGGTCTTAACCAGCCAAGATGGGCATGGGTCCATTTCACAAAAGGTGGCTCTAACAGCTCCAAGAACATCCCCCACATTGGCAGGCAAAACCGTCTGAAACCAATCTCACAAAATAGGACCAGACAGGGTGTCCATAGTATCTGGTTCTCCTAATCAGGGCCCCGATTCTTCTGCAAAATATTTTCCAAAATTCTGCGACCCAAAATGGAAAATTCTGCGACCCATATGACAAAATTCTGTGACTCACATGGCAAAGAAGGAAACCCACCCAGAAAAACCACATGGCAAAGCAGGAAACCCACCCACAAAAACACATGGCAAAGTGTGTTTTTGCCATGTTACACACACATTACACACACAAACTGTAAAATACAGAGCGCACAGCGGGACCCCTTCCCCCCCACAAACTGTAAAATTCAGAGCATGCAGCGGGACCCCACACACACACACACACACACAAACTGTAAAATGCAGAGCG
>QEPC01000306.1:818778-845308 GCA_003113815.1 Sphenodon punctatus
AGGCCCCATGAGCTCCGTGGTACTCTCCCTGGGCGCTTGGACCATGGCTGCATGTCCATCCATGGGGCTCCTGCTTCACGTGCCCCATGGGGCCCCCCGTATTTGGAGCTACACCGAGACCATGTCTCTCTGTGACCTGTGGTGTAGCCCAGCCGTGCAGCTGCTCCTGGGCCAGCCAGCCAGCTGCTCGGCCGCCTTCACCAGCCTGAGCTCCGGCCTCCGCTACCTGGGCCACACTGCGAGCACCCAAGACTGCTGGCTCCATGCCGAGACCCTGGGGCTGGTCTGGTTCCCTGAAGGGCGCGTACCAGCGCACCCGTGTGGCCGTGTATCACTGGCTTCTGGGCCTGGGGCATATTCATTGGCCCCCTGCTGCTGCCTGCTGTGTAACAGAGCCTTCCGAGGTGGAGCTGTCGGCACTGGGGCAGGTCTGGTCCCATCCGGATGTCCAGCTGGGGCTGTCTGTGCATGACCCCATCGAGGCTTACTACCTGATCGCCCACCACATGTCCGAGCAGGACATCAACCGGGGGGTGGTTGATGTCTTCACCCCCCCTCGGGATCCACTGTGGTGAACCGCCAGCCCATAACATCTGAAATCACCCAATAGGGCTGAAACGGCAAACTACTGCAGTAGCTTTTTCCAATAGCACGGTGTGACAGAGACATTCATTCAGCTACATTCATTCAGCTACTTCCTCCATTCCACTACTTTCATTCTGCTACTTCCACCAGCTGTGAAAATAGCAGAACAATTATTGTTCCAACAGTTTCAATCTTCCGCAATTTCCATCGGCACTGTGAAGTAGTAGAACAATGTTCGTCCCAACATTTTCTGAGATTGTTATGACAGTTTCTGAATTAGCGGAATGCCAGCAGAATTTGCAGAATGCCAGCACAAAAGTTGTGGAAAGTCGCAGGCAATTCTGAAATGGTGGAATGAAATAGCGGAGCAGAAAAAGAAGTTGCCACTTCAGCCCAGGCATACAATAGCCTGGGAGCTCTCCAGGGTCCTGACTGGAGGGATCTAAGCTGGAGTATGGGCTATGTTATGCCTTTTATTTATGAATAAAGAAAAATGATTTTTTTTCAAAGTGCATTTTTCAACGTGCTAGATCCTGCTGCTCCTCTAAAAGCAGCCTCAGTTGAGCTTCAGCCACAAGAAGCCCCACTAAAGATGAAGCCATCCTGCACACCAGTTTTCAGGATTTGTGGCCTAGAAGTGCTAACCATTAAGATCTGTCGTGCAGAAGTGTTTGCAGGTTCATAGCCTGTAACAGAGTATGGGCTATGTTATGCTTGTTATTTATTAATAAAGAAAGTGGAAGTGTTGAAACTTACTTGAGTCATTGGGTTTTTGAACCAGCCTCAGCTTCCCTGACCATGGAGGATCTTGTACCTTCCCACATGTGGTGGAGAATGCAGCCAGTGCCAGAGGAAGACCCCAGAATCCATGAGAAGGGACCTGCTGGGGCAAATATGGAGAAGGCAAAGTGTCTTGTCAAGTGGCTAGCAGCAACATAGATGATGGCAGGAGAAGCAAAAGGCTCATGAATGATGCCCAGGCCTATCAACAGTTGATGCAACATCTGCAAAGGTGGATCACAGACCTGGATGCCCAGTGGACCACTATGATGCAGCCAAAGGAGGGTTGGTGGATCCAGCTGTTGGCAGGTTGATGGAGTGAAAGGCATAATTTTGCATGCTGGGAGTGCAAAGAACTAGGGGCACAGGTTCCAGGCTCTTATTTTATTTTATTTAATCACATTTCTATGCCACCTCCTCCTGCTCACGCATCTTGGGGTGGCTCACAACATCATAAAAACATTAATAAAACAGTTAAAACCATAAAACATTAAAACCCTTAACAGAACAAAAACCTCAATCCCCACCAAACCCACCCACTCCAAAAGTCTGATGGAACAGCCAGGTCTTCAAACCCCAGTGGAAGGAGGCCAAGGAAGATGACACTTGGATCCTCATCAGGAGGACATTCCACAGCCTAGGGGCAACCACCAAAAAACTCAATCATCAGTCACCACCCAAAGCGTGTGGGGTACTTCCAAAACCATCCCCCCCGGATGAATATAGGGGCCGATCGAAGACCCAGAGAGTGAGGTGGTCTCATAGATAAGTGGGGCCCAGGCCATATAAGGCTTTATAGGTCAATACCAGCACCTTGAATCTGGCCCAGTAGACTTTAGGCAGCCAGTGCAGCACCTGGAGCACTGGTGTAATGTGCTCATGTCTGCCCACTCCCCTAAGCAAGCAGGCCACTGCATTCTGCACCAGCTTCAGTCTCCAGATCTTCATCCTGGGCAGCCCCATTTAGAGCACATTGCAATAGTCTAGCCTAGAGATAGCGAAGGCATGGATGAGGGTGGTACGGTCAGAACTTGACACATAAGGCCCCAGACATCAGACAAGATGTAATTAACAGAAAGCACTCTTCACCACAGCTGCTACCTGGAGATCCAGGAGAAGCTGTGGATCGAGGAGCATACCCAGGCTACAGACCTGGGAAACCAATGGTGGACGGATCTCTTAATGACAGAGGACTACATCACACACAGTTCACCCAGACCCCTACTCACCAACATTGCCTCCATCTTGTCGGAATTCCACTTCAGATGGCTTACCCTCATCCAGTCCCCCACAGCTGCCAGACACCGGGTAAGCAACAGTGTCACCAGGTAAGCACCAAGACTGCCAGGCCTGGTGCTTTCTGATGAAAATCAGAGGTAGAGTTGGGTGTCATCAGCATATTAATGACATTGCACTCCTTCAAACCCTCTCATGACCTCCCTCTGAGGCTGTATATATATATTGAACAGGAGGGGGGACAAGATGGAACCCTGTGGGACTCCACATGCGAGGTCTCTGGGAGAAGATGTACAATCCCCAAGGCCCACCTGGTGAGTTCTCCTGGCCAGGTAGGAACGAAACCAATCTAAAATGGTTCCTTCAATCCCAGCACTGTCCCACAGGCATCTCATCAACACCTCATGCTCAACTGTATCAAAGGCAACAGAAAGATCTAATAAAATCAACAGGGTCTGCTGATGAGGGAGGCATTGATGAGGGAGGCACCCAGCAATGGCCACAGCACCTCCTGGCTGTCTTTTGCCAACCAGGATGGGCATGGATCTAATTCACATGTGGTGTACCTAACAGACCCGATCACATCCCCAGCATCACTGGGTTCCACGATCCGAAACTGATCCCACAAAACTGAACCAGACAGGGCATCCACTGCCTCTGGCTCTCCCCCTGCATGAACTGTCATGCCAAAATTGTGAATGCAAGTGATCTTGTCCACAAAGTACTGTATAAACTTGTCACAGCAGACACTGGAATACTCCAGGTCCAGGTGGAGTCAGGCTGGACTGACCAGAGCTCTCGCCACCCAGAAAAGGTCCACTGGACAAGACTTGGCAGACACTATAAGACCATTGCGAGTACAGTGCCACCGTCACTCCAACAACCTTCCCTCCCACTTCAGCTTCCGCAGGTCCTCGGTAAACCATGGAGACCTGCGGTGGCCGAAAGGAGGGAAGTGGACACCTAGGAGACACTGAGTCAATGGCCTTGGCCAAAATCATACTCCACAAGGCCACAAGGTCAACATCTGAGCAGTTGGTGAGGTCAGGGGGAAGATCCCCCAGAGCATTCTGGAACCATTCTGCTTCCATAAGTCTCCTAGGATGGATCATCTGAATAGATCCTGCACTCTGCCGGGGCTAATATGCACCCGGATATGGGCTTTCAGGAGGCAATGGTCCTACCATGACAAAAGTATCACCCCTCCACCTCCTACCATCAGGCCACCCGCCTCAAGGCCAGTACAGAACACCAAATCCATATTATGCCCCCCCCCCATCATGCATGGGACCACTGATGACCTGGGACAGGCCCATGGTTGTCACAGAGGCCATGAACTCATGCTCTACTTCTCCAAGATCAGCATCGACATGGATATTGAAGTCCCCCAGGACAACCAGATCACCTCAGACACCAGATCCGTGAGAGCATGTAGGGAAGTTTCTGGGAAGGTGGGTGCCAGGTAAACCAGCAGCATCCCTAATATGTCTCAGTTCAAATCAAACATGAGGTAGAGGAATTCCATACCTGGTGGTGCCTGCACTGGATACCTCCTTACTGACCACGCCTCCTTAAAAATCATGGCTACACCGCCCCACTGTCCCTCTAGCCTGGGCTGGTGCTGTATGGAGTACCTGGCTGGAACAAGGTCAGCCAATATAGGCCCCAACTCAGTGTCCAACCAAGTCTCCGTAATACACACGAGGTCAGCTGCCCAATATGAGATTGCCTCCCGACCCGGATGGTAGATGTTTTATTCACAACTGACCTCACGTTCAACAGCACCAACTCCAAGCTGGGGGTTCCCTGATCCTCACCCCTTTCATGATCTACATTAGGTTCCACCTTATAGTCCCAGGCTCCTGTCCCTTAAAGGGACCTATACCCAACTGGTTACACAGTGATGCGGCTAGGGTTGAAGTAGGGGTGTGCATGTAATTTTTGTTATTACAATAACTATAATGAAAATTGTCATTTTCATTATTGTTATTTCAATAATGAAAATGACAAATCATAATAATGAAAATAGAAATTAAAACATTTTGTTTTTGAAATAAAGGGAAAACACCAAAAATGTATTTTTGGCTATAACCTTTTTGTTTCTTATTCAATTATGATGACTTTTGGAGTACTTGTACCCCCTATGGGGGGCATTATGTGTACCAATTTCTAAATCTATTAGATAAAGGAAACAGATTTTAGAAGCAATTGAATGTTGTTATTTTATGAAAAGCTCCATACACATTCATGGCTACAACTACTTTGTCTTCAATTATATTTGCATGAAACCTATTAATATTATGTCACTCTACAAGCCAAACACATCTAGCAATTTTCAGAAAGATTGGATGAAGGGTCCTGATGGTATAAGACATTAACCTGAAAATACATTTCTAGCTGTAACATTAATTGTATATTCCATTCTGTTTATAATATATTTGACATGAATGTATCAAATACCTTCCCTGTCATCTCTGAAAAACTACAGGACAATTTGATAAAGGGACCGAATTTTATAAGCAATTGAAGTTGTCCCCTTGAAGACCATTATTCAGATAAATAACAGCACATGCAGTGCCAGTCAGAGGCAGGCACCTGGCATGGCAGGGAGAGGGAGACTGTAGGAGGGAGGATGTGGAGCAATCCAAAAGACTGACAGACACATTCACTGGGCAATTACTGCATGCTTCTAGCTTTACAGGACCAATTGGTGGTGACTTCGAGGTGAGCATAGGGGGTGGCCCTCAGGCAGGCGTAGAAGGGACATAACTACTTTGGGGATAGCATCCCAGCAATCAGGAGACATAGTTTACACATCCAGGCTGGCCAATTATCATCACAATCACATCCTGCAGCACTGTGACAGGGGACAAAAAAGAATCTCTGTTGGCTCTTTCCTAAACAAATGCTTCTGACTTCCCAGTAACAAGTGAGGGAGAGATGTTGGGATGTTCACAGCACAGAATGAGGATGTTTGGTTGACATTTCTGCTAGCCAATTGGCATCACAAAACGGTCTTATACCACAGTGTCACGTAAGAGAATCCCTGGCATAGGCTCCTTCTCTGCATATTCTGTGCAGGCTTATAAAATTGGTACCCTTTATCACATCTTTCTGATATTTGGCAGAGATAATTGTGAAAGTAAAATATAGATCCATGCCAACTTTCATGTACACTGCTTGGAATAGAAAGATGTTACAGTCAGACATACATTTATATGTTAATTGCTTATACTACCAGGACCCTTTATCCAATTCTTCTGAAACTTTGCAGAGATAGTAAATATGGGAAGGGGTATACACGTGCCCAGTTTCATCTACATTAAATGTTAGGCAAAGAAGCTACACCTAGGAATGTTTATGAAGATGTTTGCAAAATAAATTAATTCAACTGCTTCTAAAATTGGATTCCTTTATCCAATCTTTCTGGAACATGGGACACATACTACCTTCCATTGGAGGTATAATCCATCAGAGTTTAAGACAAATATAGTGGGGGGGAAAAGGTACAGCCATAAATGTGTTTTCCATTAAAACTAATGGAAAACTAAAGCAAAACCAAAAACAAAAACAATAATTTGATATTTGTAAAAAATAATAATAATTATTATTATTAAACATTTATAAAGCACCAGCCGCATAACCTGGTGCTGTACAGAACATAGAATCAGACACGGTCCCTGCCTGTGGCTTACAATCTAAAAGACAAGGAAGGGGAGACAAGGAGAGGGGACAGTGGGAGAGACATGGGAGAAGACAAGCAAACATTCAGGTGGATGCGAAGTCTCAGGTGCGTGTACTTGGCTTGGTTACAAGGAGGTTGGTAGCAGCAGTCAGCAGAGGAGGGCTGACAGTAAGAGCAAGGGGAAAGACTAGAGGGCATTGGGAAAGGCAGCATGGAAAAGGTGGGTCTTGAGGAGGGATTTGAAGGAGCNGGCGTGCACCTTTGGCCTGTGGCTGAGCCCTCCCAGGGGGTGGAGCCTCTCTCACCTGGAGGGGATGGAGAAGCTGTCTCAGGCAGGGGGGATGGGCGCTGCAATGGCTGCTGAAGGCTGGGAGCTGCTGGGGGCGGGCGTGCACCTTTGGCCTGTGGCTGAGCCCTCCCAGGGGGTGGAGCCTCTCTCACCTGGAGGGGATGGAGAAGCTGTCTCAGGCAGGGGGGATGGGCGCTGCAATGGCTGCTGAAGGCTGGGAGCTGCTGGGGGCGGGCGTGCACCTTTGGCCTGTGGCTGAGCCCTCCCAGGGGGTGGAGCCTCTCTCACCTGGAGGGGATGGAGAAGCTGTCTCAGGCAGGGGGGATGGGCGCTGCAATGGCTGCTGAAGGCTGGGAGCTGCTGGGGGCGGGCGTGCACCTTTGGCCTGTGGCTGAGCCCTCCCAGGGGGTGGAGCCTCTCTCACCTGGAGGGGATGGAGAAGCTGTCTCAGGCAGGGGGGATGGGCGCTGCAATGGCTGCTGAAGGCTGGGAGCTGCTGGGGGCGGGCGTGCACCTTTGGCCTGTGGCTGAGCCCTCCCAGGGGGTGGAGCCTCTCTCACCTGGAGGGGATGGAGAAGCTGTCTCAGGCAGGGGGGATGGGCGCTGCAATGGCTGCTGAAGGCTGGGAGCTGCTGGGGGCGGGCGTGCACCTTTGGCCTGTGGCTGAGCCCTCCCAGGGGGTGGAGCCTCTCTCACCTGGAGGGGATGGAGAAGCTGTCTCAGGCAGGGGGGATGGGCGCTGCAATGGCTGCTGAAGGCTGGGAGCTGCTGGGGGCGGGCGTGCACCTTTGGCCTGTGGCTGAGCCCTCCCAGGGGGTGGAGCCTCTCTCACCTGGAGGGGATGGAGAAGCTGTCTCAGGCAGGGGGGATGGGCGCTGCAATGGCTGCTGAAGGCTGGGAGCTGCTGGGGGCGGGCGTGCACCTTTGGCCTGTGGCTGAGCCCTCCCAGGGGGTGGAGCCTCTCTCACCTGGAGGGGATGGAGAAGCTGTCTCAGGCAGGGGGGATGGGCGCTGCAATGGCTGCTGAAGGCTGGGAGCTGCTGGGGGCGGGCGTGCACCTTTGGCCTGTGGCTGAGCCCTCCCAGGGGGTGGAGCCTCTCTCACCTGGAGGGGATGGAGAAGCTGTCTCAGGCAGGGGGGATGGGCGCTGCAATGGCTGCTGAAGGCTGGGAGCTGCTGGGGGCGGGCGTGCACCTTTGGCCTGTGGCTGAGCCCTCCCAGGGGGTGGAGCCTCTCTCACCTGGAGGGGATGGAGAAGCTGTCTCAGGCAGGGGGGATGGGCGCTGCAATGGCTGCTGAAGGCTGGGAGCTGCTGGGGGCGGGCGTGCACCTTTGGCCTGTGGCTGAGCCCTCCCAGGGGGTGGAGCCTCTCTCACCTGGAGGGGATGGAGAAGCTGTCTCAGGCAGGGGGGATGGGCGCTGCAATGGCTGCTGAAGGCTGGGAGCTGCTGGGGGCGGGCGTGCACCTTTGGCCTGTGGCTGAGCCCTCCCAGGGGGTGGAGCCTCTCTCACCTGGAGGGGATGGAGAAGCTGTCTCAGGCAGGGGGGATGGGCGCTGCAATGGCTGCTGAAGGCTGGGAGCTGCTGGGGGCGGGCGTGCACCTTTGGCCTGTGGCTGAGCCCTCCCAGGGGGTGGAGCCTCTCTCACCTGGAGGGGATGGAGAAGCTGTCTCAGGCAGGGGGGATGGGCGCTGCAATGGCTGCTGAAGGCTGGGAGCTGCTGGGGGCGGGCGTGCACCTTTGGCCTGTGGCTGAGCCCTCCCAGGGGGTGGAGCCTCTCTCACCTGGAGGGGATGGAGAAGCTGTCTCAGGCAGGGGGGATGGGCGCTGCAATGGCTGCTGAAGGCTGGGAGCTGCTGGGGGCGGGCGTGCACCTTTGGCCTGTGGCTGAGCCCTCCCAGGGGGTGGAGCCTCTCTCACCTGGAGGGGATGGAGAAGCTGTCTCAGGCAGGGGGGATGGGCGCTGCAATGGCTGCTGAAGGCTGGGAGCTGCTGGGGGCGGGCGTGCACCTTTGGCCTGTGGCTGAGCCCTCCCAGGGGGTGGAGCCTCTCTCACCTGGAGGGGATGGAGAAGCTGTCTCAGGCAGGGGGGATGGGCGCTGCAATGGCTGCTGAAGGCTGGGAGCTGCTGGGGGCGGGCGTGCACCTTTGGCCTGTGGCTGAGCCCTCCCAGGGGGTGGAGCCTCTCTCACCTGGAGGGGATGGAGAAGCTGTCTCAGGCAGGGGGGATGGGCGCTGCAATGGCTGCTGAAGGCTGGGAGCTGCTGGGGGCGGGCGTGCACCTTTGGCCTGTGGCTGAGCCCTCCCAGGGGGTGGAGCCTCTCTCACCTGGAGGGGATGGAGAAGCTGTCTCAGGCAGGGGGGATGGGCGCTGCAATGGCTGCTGAAGGCTGGGAGCTGCTGGGGGCGGGCGTGCACCTTTGGCCTGTGGCTGAGCCCTCCCAGGGGGTGGAGCCTCTCTCACCTGGAGGGGATGGAGAAGCTGTCTCAGGCAGGGGGGATGGGCGCTGCAATGGCTGCTGAAGGCTGGGAGCTGCTGGGGGCGGGCGTGCACCTTTGGCCTGTGGCTGAGCCCTCCCAGGGGGTGGAGCCTCTCTCACCTGGAGGGGATGGAGAAGCTGTCTCAGGCAGGGGGGATGGGCGCTGCAATGGCTGCTGAAGGCTGGGAGCTGCTGGGGGCGGGCGTGCACCTTTGGCCTGTGGCTGAGCCCTCCCAGGGGGTGGAGCCTCTCTCACCTGGAGGGGATGGAGAAGCTGTCTCAGGCAGGGGGGATGGGCGCTGCAATGGCTGCTGAAGGCTGGGAGCTGCTGGGGGCGGGCGTGCACCTTTGGCCTGTGGCTGAGCCCTCCCAGGGGGTGGAGCCTCTCTCACCTGGAGGGGATGGAGAAGCTGTCTCAGGCAGGGGGGATGGGCGCTGCAATGGCTGCTGAAGGCTGGGAGCTGCTGGGGGCGGGCGTGCACCTTTGGCCTGTGGCTGAGCCCTCCCAGGGGGTGGAGCCTCTCTCACCTGGAGGGGATGGAGAAGCTGTCTCAGGCAGGGGGGATGGGCGCTGCAATGGCTGCTGAAGGCTGGGAGCTGCTGGGGGCGGGCGTGCACCTTTGGCCTGTGGCTGAGCCCTCCCAGGGGGTGGAGCCTCTCTCACCTGGAGGGGATGGAGAAGCTGTCTCAGGCAGGGGGGATGGGCGCTGCAATGGCTGCTGAAGGCTGGGAGCTGCTGGGGGCGGGCGTGCACCTTTGGCCTGTGGCTGAGCCCTCCCAGGGGGTGGAGCCTCTCTCACCTGGAGGGGATGGAGAAGCTGTCTCAGGCAGGGGGGATGGGCGCTGCAATGGCTGCTGAAGGCTGGGAGCTGCTGGGGGCGGGCGTGCACCTTTGGCCTGTGGCTGAGCCCTCCCAGGGGGTGGAGCCTCTCTCACCTGGAGGGGATGGAGAAGCTGTCTCAGGCAGGGGGGATGGGCGCTGCAATGGCTGCTGAAGGCTGGGAGCTGCTGGGGGCGGGCGTGCACCTTTGGCCTGTGGCTGAGCCCTCCCAGGGGGTGGAGCCTCTCTCACCTGGAGGGGATGGAGAAGCTGTCTCAGGCAGGGGGGATGGGCGCTGCAATGGCTGCTGAAGGCTGGGAGCTGCTGGGGGCGGGCGTGCACCTTTGGCCTGTGGCTGAGCCCTCCCAGGGGGTGGAGCCTCTCTCACCTGGAGGGGATGGAGAAGCTGTCTCAGGCAGGGGGGATGGGCGCTGCAATGGCTGCTGAAGGCTGGGAGCTTCTGGGGGCGGGCGTGCACCTTTGGCCTGTGGCTGAGCCCTCCCAGGGGGTGGAGTCTCTCTCACCTGGAGGGGATGGAGAAGCTGTCTCAGGCAGGGGGGATGGGCGCTGCAGAGTTAAATAACAAAAACAGAGTTAACTAACAGAGTTAAATAACAAAAACAAAAAAATGAAAATGAAAATGACATGGGCCCCTGGTGCACACCTCTAGGCTGAAGCGGCAACTTCTTTTTCCATGCTGCTAATTCATTCTGCCATTTCAGAATTGGCCTCAACTTTCCACAGCGTTTCCTTCAGCATTCTGCTAATTCTGCACCCTTTGCTTTGCAATATCAGAATTATCGGAAAGTGTCAGAATAATCTCGGAAAGTGTCGGAAGAAACATTGTTCCGCTACTTTGCACCATATGTCACAAGGTGCCAGCGGAAGTAGTGGAATGAAAGTAGCGGGATGAACGTCTATATCACACTGTGCTGCTCATTGAGGAAGAGCTTTTTCTACCGGAAACAGCTGCTGCAGCGGCTTGTCATTTCAGCCCCAGGAGTGACAGTAAAAAAAAGTGCTCTTGTACTGTACAGTAGTTCATGCATCACAATGAAACTATTGTGACCATCCCAGCTGGCTACCATGTGTTGTTTTGGACATCTGAAAGCACCCATAGACAGAACTATATACGTGTATTTGCTTGCATTATCATTCCTTCCTTCTAACCTTTTATAAATATAATTATATACATTATTTTTACACCGACACCTAGCGAACATTGCCTTGAGAAACCCTCTTTCAGCGGAAACCAATGACTGGATTAACCTGCTTATCAAAGATGACTCCTTAATTAAAATAAGAGTTTACTTTTTATACTGTCTGTAATGGTTTAGGAAGTTCTTTAATTAAGCTTTTTCACCTGCCATAGTAATTGGAACACTAACTTGTCAATATTATTCCATGCTTGTGGGATGTGCACTTGAATGCCTCTGGGACACAAGCTTCCTACTGCTATTTGTGTGTGTGTGTGTGTGTGTGTGTGTGTGTGTGTGCATGTGCACCCTCTTTGTTCCTTATGGGATTGCTCTGCATCCTTTTAATTGTCTGTATTGTCAAAAATCTTGCCACAAGGTTAATTTGTGTTCCCAATTTTATAGGAAATACTGTTAGGGCTGTTCCAGCTGTTGCATTGTTTCTTGTTTCATCTTGTTCCTTCGTACACCAAATTTCAAAATTCCACATGTATACATTCTGTCTTTTAGCCAAATTTGTTCCTTAGTTAATTGCCGTGAATAAACAACAAGCAATTTGACATCCCGCTATAAAGTTATACCTGACTGGCTGCACCACACTGAGGTAAGCAATAGACCTGCAATATGCTGTCCTTTTATCATTAAAAACTATACAGAAGAAATGTGTTGTCTCTTGTTATAAAAAGAGAAATGCATACTTGGAGACACTGGAGAATTTTTCTATTTAAATGTAGATTACAGCTTTCCTCGCAGCCACTTAGAAGTCATTAATCCTTTAAACTACAGCTTCTTCTAAGAGGGAAGAGGCAGAGAGATGGACACAGATATATTTTTTTAACACACTTTCTTTTTCTTGTGAAAGGCTCTGACTTTGATAAATTGGTGGATTTGCCCTAGTTTTTCTGAAAGAAGAAAAAGAGGAGCTTAGTTGTGTTAACCCCAGCACTATAAGAGCCTCATTATTTCCCTTAGGTGCCTCATCACTGAACAAGATTTTGGGCCTAGAAGTCTTCAGGTGCCTCGACTATGAAATGCTTCGGCTTTACAAGTTTGTATCTGTGTGAATATTATCTTAAGGTTATCAACTGTCTCCTGAATAAACTGATCCACTTTCTAATGAGGGCTCCTAGGATTGCCATGTTGCTATGTCTTTATTAATTAGCTGATGTCTGCCGTGCCGACACATTTGCGAGGCATGTTCACAGAAACATGTGCTCATTTAAAATTCTCTGTGTATCAAAAGCAGCAATATGAACCAATCACTTTGTGCAAATAACCACTACCGATTTGTTTTTCAAAATGAGCTGTGCTGTTTGAATGGAAGTAAACATTTAAGTACCAGCTAATTATGACATTTCCTTTATAGCACTTTGATGGCTGTCTAAATTAGAGCTGGTGTTTATTAAGGGTGGTGGGAATGGACTTGGTGGCCTGTCACATGCAAGGGGTGTGTGTCAGACCACTATATTATCTGGTAGTCACTTCTGACCTTGGATTTTATGATGTGAGAGAACCCATTGCAATATGCTGCACTAGGTTTTCTAACAATTAATCTATCTTTTCTTGGATTTGTTGCATATGAAGTGCTAAACGAAGAAAAAAAACAAATTGACAGGACAAAGCAAGAGTCATCCTGCTGGGGTTTAAATTTAGTCAAGCAGACATGTAAGGAGGACATGAGCACTGGAAGGCTAATGCACACTGCATGTTCTTGATGCTTTCTCAAATGACAAGCTTTCTTTGCTTAATTCTGATACCTTTAAGATTGAAAGAAAACTTTAAAAGCTAGTTATTGGCAATACAGCCCAGTTCAGACCAGTCATTTAGGTGTGAGCCTGATTACATTGGGCCTAATTGTCATGGGAGGGGGGTGATAGGGGACCCCAGGGATGCCTGCCCACTCACACACAATACTCAAACTCACGCTCTGCAAGGATGCCCTGGGAAGGTAGTGCCCATCAGGATAGTATGGTAGCCTAAATGACCTCAAAGAGGTCCAGCCTCTTTCATCATTGGACACAGAGGGTGATTTCAGACGTTACGTTTTTGGCATTCACCACAGTCAACCTCAGTCAAATGCGGGTGGTGGTGAAAGAGCCATGCACGTTTGTTTGCTCGCATCCAGATGTTCACCACAGTCAAACACAGGCCGGGGTGAAGCTAACCACACTTCGTGATGTCGAGGCGGGAGGAGGTCCAGAAGTGTGGTGAATTGTCACCACGGCAGGGGTGAATGAAAAGTAACTTCAGAATGGAAAACCCAGCCTGCGGTGAATGGAAATGACCATGGGTCATGGTGACGGCACGCACCGTTGTTGCTAGGCAATCAACAACAAGTGGCGCACGGAGGGAGATTTAAAGGGCAGGAAGCAACAGGACTATGTGGTGGAGAAGGCGATGGAGAGGAGGGAGGAGGAAATCGAGCAGAGGATGGAGCAAGAGGGCGAGGAGGAGGAGGAGCAGCAGCAGCAACTGCAGCAGCCACAGCACCAGCAGCAGGAGGGGGAACCCGGGCCGCCGGGGGATACCCAGTAGCAAACGGGACCACCCCTGAAGTGGGTAAGGGGCGCAACCAGGAGTGGGTGGGTCAGAGCTGGGGAGAGGAGGGGCACTGGCAGGGAGAGGGGAAGGAGGGAGGGACCACAAGCAACAGGAGACTCACCAGCAGCCCCCTCTGCACCCCCAAACAGACCTGCAAGAGCGTACACTCCCCGGAGGGTGCCGATGCAAGAGGGAGCCAGAGAAAGGTGGCAGTGGAAGAGGAAGAGGCTGCGGAGGGACTGGTACCCAGGTGCCGGTACCACACGGGGGGGGGCAGTGGGGGCTACAGGAGACCCGAGACCTCCTAGCTATCTGGGCAACACCCGAAATGCAGGGAGAGCTGGCAGTAAGTGCCAAAAATGAGCAGGTGTTCACCCAGATAGCCACAGAAATGGGGGAGGCTGGATACAAGAGAATGCCCACCCAGTGCCATACAAATATCAAAGAACTGAAGATGGGATTCAAGGACGTAATGGACAACAACCGACACTCTGGCCGGGAGACATGAGCCTCCCCCTATGTGGACGTGCTGAGCCGGGTTTTCCACCATAAGGGGTCCATTGTGGCCCTGCGCCCGGTAGGAGGGGGCACCCGGGAGGGTCAGCCAACAGAGGATGAACCCCCCCTTACAACCAGTGCCGCCCAAACAATCCCCTGTACCGGGCACCTACCATGACAAGGAGATGCCCGGGACCTCGGGTATGTGCGCACGACACTCCCCCAGCCCGACCTCTGGGGAGGCAATGCATGGACCCACAGACTTGGAGGATGTAGAGGGGGAGGAGGAGGAGACCATCACCCTGACCCTCACACCCTGTCAACGCAGGGATCGGGCAGAAACTAGCGCAAGCAACCATCCAGCCTCGGAGGGAACTGACACCAAGGGAGCAGGTAAGGCCATGGCAGGTGTGGTAACGCGCACAAACACCAAGGGTAGGGGGAGCAGAGCAGTGGGAGAGGGGCAGGGCACTGGCCGGACCAACAAGCCCCAATGGCATGGAGGCGGGACGGGCAGAGGGAGTTGTCCATGTTGCCCAGAAGCTCTTTACGGAGGGAGGGAGCGCCCCGAGCACTGTGACAGGAGTGGGGGTCGGGGAAATGCACCCACTACAATGGACCTTCCCCTATGTCACCCCACAGAGCCATGCCAAGCATGGGAGGGTCGTGGCTGGGGGCCACCCATATACCCAGGCACAGAGGATGAGGGAACAGCATGCACAGATGTGCAGACAGAGGGAGGACTTTGCACAGGAGCTGGTGACCAACAGCACACGCCAGACAGAGTAGATGCTCGGGGCTTTCAACAGGTTGGAGGAGGGGACAACTAGGGTGCTGCAGCAGGTGAAGGGGAGGGACTGTGCTCTGGTGGCAGAGATGCGGAAGGACCGGCGGTTGCTAAAGAGAGACATGAACAGACAACAGGTGGCACTCCAGGAACATTCAGACAGGCAGGACCGCCTGTCTGAAGAAGTAGGACGCAAGTTGGACCGCTTTCTGGACCAGGGAACATCCCTCCTCCTGCAGGCCAGGGAACTAAGCACCTTTACAATGGCTCCGACCCTGCCTGGTGCAGTTCCGGCTCATGGCCATGCACCCCCTCCGCCCCCTCCACCCACACCACAGGCCCTGCCAGCACAGCAACCCCAGCCACCCCAATGGCCCCAGGGCCCGAGGATCTGTGGCCCAGCGCCCCCCAAACAGGGAGGCCAGCAGCCAGGCCGCCAGGTTCTGGGTCGGGCACAGGCAGCCCCAGGAGGGGGGGAGGGGCAGGGGCAGGCGATGAGCAGGGGACATAGGTCCAGGACAGGTATCTCGGCCCCGCCGGCTGACAGTACCTCCTCATCGTCTGCTGATGGGGGGGAGTTGGCAATAACGGCCATCATGGTAGACATGGGTAGGGGCCAGCCTAGGGTCACAAGGGGATGGGTGAGGGTGAGGGGCAGGGGCAGGGCACTATAGGGGATGGGGACGGAGGGACACTCGGCACTACAGAGGTGGTTGGGAGGGACAATGGGCACAGGGCACCTGGGCGCATCTGGTACCAGGGCATGAATGGGGGTTGGGTGGTTGAATGAAGGATCTCATACACACCTGATGTGTTCTGGGTGCTTTATTATTTGCTGGAACAGGACTACAGCTGCACATGTGAACAGGGGGCCGACACGGACTCCCTGATGTGTAGTTCCGGTCTCCGGGGGCCTCAGTGATGTGCCAGGCAATCGAGGTGATGGGTCAGCGCTGCTCTAATGCGCTTGGCATAGCAGTACTCTCAGGGTTTGGGCACATCAGCGTATAGAGGTACCGGGCCGGGCAGGCGGCGTGAGGGGGGGTTCTCGAGGGTGGCCCCGTCAGTCTCGCAGATGTTGTGCAGGACACAGCAGGCACCAGTGACCAATGAGGAGGTCTTGACCGTATAGTCCAGTCTGCCGGCTAGACATCACCAACGCTGCTTGCGGGCACTGAATGTCCTCTCGACCATGGTGCATGCAGTGCTGAAGCAGGTGTTGTAACGATGCTGGGTGTAGCAGCCACTGGGTATGCCTTCATCAGCCAGTGCTTCAGGAGATATGCTGGGTCACCTGTGATGCATGGGGGCAACATCATCCCCTCTATGCGGGCCATGCACATATCCGCAAAGCCCCCCCTGTATATGTGGACAAACAGCGGGGAGATGGCGAGGATGCGTGCGTCATGGCTGTGGCCTGAGTGCCCATTGAAGATGTCAGTGAAGCGTCCCCGATGATCCACCAGGTCTTGTAGCTGGAGCGAGTGGTAACTGTGCCGGCTGATGTACTTGGCCTCGTTGTCATAGGGGAGCCGCATGATCTCTATATAAGAGCCATCGATCACCCCCAGGCAATTGGGGAAGTCAAGGTCCATGAAACCTGCCATCAGAGTGTCCTGGTTGATCAGCTGTATCACGAGCTCGAGGAACACCCCTTCCACAGCCTCGCAGAAGTCCCGCACCAGACACGCTATGTCGCTAGCCCCACCCCAACATGCTGGGCAACGGACCGGCATGAGTCCGGGGTGTCCAGATCCCACACAGCTATGGCTACCCATTGAGCCACAGGAATTGGTTCGAGCATGCCCATCCGGAGGGGCTCAAGCCACTCCCGCAGCAGCTCATCAAGGCGCATGAAGGTGCACCTGTCCATCCTGAAGTGCCTGACCCATGTGGCATCGTGCCAACATTTCAGCACCCTCTGCCACCACTGCTGTGTTCTCGGCACAGCCCACATGAGCCTCTGGATGGGTATGGCTAGCTGCAGCGCCAGGTACCTGGCAGCCCTATTCCACGCGAAACTGAACAACAGGGCCCTGCAGCTGGTTGGGAGGGTGTTTGCCCATAGCTGTGGCCTGCTGTAGGCTATTCCGAGTCGCCGTGCAGTTCCCAGGGCTAAGAGGCGTGCGGCCGTGCCTGTTGTGCAATGGGTGCGCGCCCTCACCCTGGCCATGTACCACTAGTCCACGTGCATCCCCTCCACGCACTTGGTAATGATCGCCATCAGTTCCACGTGCTCCCGGAACCACTCAGCTATCACTTGTAGCAGGGCTACGCGGCATCCCAGCTGGATGCAGTCCATCCCTGTGGGAGCTCCTGTCCGGTATGTCCGACACACGCCTACCACAACGTGTGCTCTAATCCACCTCAGGCCTCTCACCCATGCCTCTTAAGTGCTCACGCCCCCACTCCCATGGGCCTATGAGAGATGGTAGGCTCCATCCTTCATAGAACGTGGCAGGCTGTGCCTCCCGGTGCATGCGCACGCTGACTTCCCTATCTCCTAATGCAGGTGTACATGTGTGGGCCTGCCAGGCCTTGCATGCTGGCAGCTGTGCGCTGTACGCTTTCCATTCTCCCCACCACAGGGGCCTCACTGTTTCAGTTGTGCCGTTATCTGTCAGTCTTGACAGCCCCTGTCTGCCTGTTGGGTCCCCCCTAAGTACATCCTATGCAGTCCCCATGGCCGCTGTGGCTCATACCCTCCCAGAGCTGACCCATGGCAGCTGCTTCCCATCCCTCGGTCCCGCTCGGGGGCCCTGGTGCCTCTGGCCGGGCCTGGACCACCTGTGAGAGCATGGCCCTTTGCAACCTATGGTGTTCACCCATCGTTCAGCGCAGCCTCCGCTCGTTGGCCACCCGAACAGCCGCCTATAGGTGCCTGAGCTTCGGTATGCTGCGCTTTGGCTATGCTGTGACCGCTGTTGACTGCCGGGTGCACTGCGATGAGCTTGGTCTCACCCCGTTCCCTGAGGCCCGCGTTCCAGACACGCTGGGAGGCCTTGCGGCATGGAGTCATGCCAAGACTGCCTCTGCTCTCTGTGTGTGTGCCTTCCAGGGTTATGTGACCTGCCTGTGTGAGGGTGGACCTGTCCTGGCTGGGTCCTACTTCATCAGTGTGCATGGTACTCGTGGGTATCCACACTCCCGGGGGGCTGCCTACTACCACCTGCTGGAGCTGTCCCACCTGCCCTGGCACCCCGCGGATGATTATGACTTGCCCCCCCCCGTGGGCCAGAACTGGCTGCCCTGTCGGAGGTGTGCAACCACTCTGATGTTCAGCTTGGGATGAGCTGTACAGATCCTTTTGAGACATTCTACTTGATCTGATTCCACATGGCCGGCCGAGGCTTCTGCCGGGGACTATGGCAATGGCCCCGCTTCTTGCACCTGCTCTCGCTCCCACCCCCTGCACCCGATGGAGGACCCTGAAGCAGGGTGTAGGGCACTCTGGGAGCATCGGCCCTCTGCCTCCACCGTCCACTGCCTCCTTGTGACTACAGGAGTCCCTGTGCCTCGTATCCGCCCACCTGTCTGTCGCCTTCTAACCGGGGACCTGCTCCCAGTGCCCTGGACCCCTCCGTATGGCCACCCGTGGACCTGTCGCTGCCAACCCTCGGAGCCCTCCCAGACTGTGCCCCATGCCCCTCATTGCTGCTGTCCTCTCCTCCATGTGATTCCACTATGTACGGCTCTGCGCCTGTCTGGATGCCACTTCTGTCCCCAATAAACACCTGTGGTGCTTCCCTGAGCAATGTGCTGCTTCTTGTCTACTTGGTCTGCTGGGGCCCCCTCCCCTGTGCCAGTTGGGTTCCCGCCCCCTCCCACTCCTGCTGGGCTGGTGGTGACGGTCCTCCCCCCATATGCCTGGTCAGCCGTGTCCCTTTCCTCCTATGCCCCCGTGCTCTGCTCCCCTTCTTTGTGTGGGTGTGGTTCTTCATTGGAGTGTGAGCGCTTCTGATTTTGAAGTAAGCGCACCTTCCATGCTGCTGTTATGTGGGAGCGCTGCTCACTCTGCAGCTCCCTCTACCCCCTCTCTTCATGTTTCCCTTCCCTGGGCGGGGCCCTCCGCCATCTGTGGTGTCTGTTGCCTTCATGGCTGCCATGTTTACGTCAGCGTGCCCCAGTGCCTTGTGGGTATACCACCATGGTTCTCACCACTGCATCACATCTGTTGAGATACCCCGGCCCATGTTCTCTCTGGTTGTCCCCGGGTGATGGTCATGCCCCTGTCACGTCTGTTGGTGCCGCGCGTCTCACCGCAGCTTGGGGTGAATCCATTTACACCGAGGTGGGATTCACTGTGGTGAATATCACCACATCATGTCTGAAATCACCCAGAGCTTTGAAGTGGAAACACACACACGCTACCCAAACACTCAGAGGGGATGGGACTGGAATGCAGGTGTGGCTGACAAGTGAGAACTCCAGGGGTAGGGCACCAAGGGGGAATCTGAGGACTCAGGGGACTCACACACTCCACAGTAGTAAGGAAGCTAACCCCGGAGGGGGGGATGGAAGGGTCACACAGCCCCACCACTGCTACCAAATACATGCTACTCAGAAAGGTTCAGCACAGGGGTCCACACGCCCTCAAACAATCACTCAGAATTCCCTATCTTGTTCTCTACTCCAAATCACACCCAGAGCGGGGCACCGGGGGGGGGAGGGGGAGGGAGACAAGAACAAAGGACAGGGGACAAAGGGACAACCAACGGGACACACATGTAACACCAAGGTTGAAACAGTCAAAATTACAAGGCATCAAATCACACTTAGCTTTGGGGGAGCAGCTTCTCAGTCTCTGATTACTGGCACAGTCTGCATGGCAGTGCTGGTATTTATAGGCCAGGCTCTACCCCCCGACGTGCCTGGATGCGTGCGGAGTGGCACACAGGAATGAGCACCGACCTCACTTCCTGTGAGGTAGACGGAAGTGGTTCCAGTGTATTGCAGCTGTCAGGGGTTGCCCTGGCAACTGTAAGTGGTGGAGGGATTACTGTAGGCAGCAGTTCTGTAGGGTGCAGTGTGGATCCCACAGGTGAGTGAAGGGGGGCTTGTTGCTATCTCGGCCAACCATGCCACTGCTGCCACTACACCCCGTACCCCCTGCCCCTGACAATACCCCCCCTCGAAGCCCCTGCCAAAGGATCTCAAAGGGTCCTGGCTTCTCCAGGTGATAACGGTGGAAAAGGCGGAGAAGATGAGGTGCCAATAGGTTAGCAACAGGTTCCCAGGAGTGGTTGTCCAGGCCATAACCAACCCAGTCAATAAGGTAGTGTAGTCGCCCATGCAGGTATCTTAAATCAAGCACCACTTTGACTTCATAATTGGGTCCAACATCACAGGGGGTAATTGGGGTTGCTACGTTGGCTGGAGGGAGAGCATTTGGTGAGGCAGCCTTCTTTAACAGGGATACATGAAATGTAGGGTGAATACAGAGATGTTTGGGTAACTGTACGGTGTAGGTTAGTTCATTGAGTTGTTTAAGGATGGGGAAGGGTCTGAAGTATCTATGGTAAAGCTTGGCTGATGGACGCATGGAAGAATAGTGCCGCCAGTCAATCCAGATGAGCTCCCCGGGCTGTAAGGAGGGGGCAGCTCGGCTGTGTTGGTCAGCCGCTGCCTTGTATTGTTGTCATGCTTGTGCGAGGGTTTTCTTGGCAAGTACTTGGGTCTGTTGAATCTGACGGATAAGAAGTCCTGCAGCGGGAACATGTGGAAGCAGCAATTTGGGAGAATTCATTTGAGGGTGACAGCCATATGTAATATAAAAGGGAGAGTTACCAATGGAGGCGTTGGGAGCATTGTTATAGGCAAATTCTGCCATTGGTAACCAGGCATACCAGTCATCCTGTAAATAGCTAGTATAGCAACGTAAGTACTGTTCAAAGTTTTGGTTCAATCTTTCTACTTGTCCATTAGCCTGGGAATGGTAGACAGTGGTGGGTTTTAAATCTACTTGGAGAGTCTTGAATAGTGCCTTCCAGAAATGAGATACAAACTGTATACCCCTGTCGCTAATTATTTTGGATGGCCACCCATGCAGCTTCACCGCATGACTAAGAAATGGCAATGCAGTTTGGTGGGTGGATGGGAGTCCTTTTCAGGCTACAAAGTGGGCCAACTTTGTAAAGTGGTCCACAATGACAAAAACCATGTTGTATCCTCGTGAAGAAGGCAGTTCCACGATAAAGCCCATACCTACTCGTGCCAGGGGCCTTGAGTCAAAGGTAGAAGCTGCAGAAGGCCTGTGGGCACCTTTCTAGGGACCTTGGTGTGGGTGCACATAGTACATCCATGTACATATTGACTCATGTCTTGCACTAGGGTGGGCCACCAGAAGGTACGCTGAATAAGATGGCATGTTCTGTTGCTCCCAGGGTGTCCCGCCAAGGGGGCATCATGATGCACCTATAAAATGTGTGCGTGGCATGAAGGGGGGAACGACTACTTGCTGGTGTCTTTTAATTAAGCCATCCTCATTCTGATACGAAGGGTCGTCCATTACCTGTAGTTCCTGTGTGGTGGCTTGTTTTATTTGCTTCAGTGAGACGTACATAGATGCAAAGACCTTTGGGTCTAATAGCGGTCCTTGCTCTCGAGGATTTCGTTCAAACTCTTCATAGTATCGGGACAGTGCATCTGCCAGGATATTAAGTTTGCCCAGCTGATACTGAATTGTAAAGAGGAAGCGCGCAAAAAACAAGGCCCAGTGGGAGTGCCGTGCATTGGTAATCTGAGCCCTTCGGAGGTAGGTTAGGTTTTTATGGTCTGTGATTACTGTAACTGGGTTTTTTGCCCCTTCCAGGTAATCGTACCGGGTCTTGAAGGCCACCTTAATTGCAAGGAGCTTTTGGTCAAAAATCGTGTAGTTCCTTTCTGTCGAGGAACGTTGCCAAGAGCAATAGGCACAGGGCAGGAGTTGTTTCCCTGTGTTAGATTCCTGCAGCAGTACAGCCCCGATAGCTGTACTTGAAGCATCAAGCTCCACAAAAAAGGGTTTTTGGAAGTCTGGATGTTGTAACAGGGGTGCGCTAGCAAAGGCTTCCTTTAAGAACAGAAAGCTGTGTTGTTGCTCTGGGCCCCACTGATATTGTTGATCCTTCTTAAGTAGCCGGGTGAGGGAGGTGGTGATCTCCGCGTAATGGGGAATATACTGGCGATAATAATTAACGCTCCCTAGGAAGCATTGGAGGGGTTTGATGGCCGTTGGTGGAGACCATCGTTGTATGGCACCTACCTTCTAATGTGCTGGCATTATCGTTCCAAGACTTGTCGCACATGTAGGATATGCTGTGCTACTGACGTAGAATATATCAAGATATCATCGTGGTAATCAATGACAAAGGTGTCTAAGATATCCTGAAAAATGTCATTAATGAAGTGTTGGAAGGTGACTGGAGCATTAGCTAGGCCGAAGGCAACACGAGGTACTCGAAGTGCCTGTACCTTGTCTGAAAGTTCGTCTTCCACTCGTCACCTTCTCTGACGCGGACCAGATTATATGCCCCTCTGAAATCTAATTTCTTGAAGATGTGTGCTCCTTGGAGCCGGTTTAGGAGCTCTGGAATCAAGGGGAGCGGATACCAATTCTTGATAGTGACTTCATTAAGGCCGTGATAATCAATGCAGGGCCTCAAGCCCCCATCCTTCTTAGGTACAAAAAAGATGGGAGCCCCTGTGGGAGAGTTAGAGTGTCTGATGAATCTGTTTTGGAGACTTTCATCTATGTAGGCATGTAGATCAGACAATTCTGGTGCTGAGAGGGCGTAGAGATGACCATATGATGGTTCCTTCTCGGGCATGAGGTCAAAAGGAAAATCGTAAGGCCTATGCGGTGGTAGTTCTGCAGCCTGTTTTTTACAGAACACATCAATGTAGTCCTTGTATTCGGGGGGTATGTGAGAAGGAGAATCGGACACATTACCACAGAGAGTTAACGAGTTGGGTGACAGAGGTCTTGGCATGAAACAATGGTGGGTGCAATGGGGGGGATGAGAAGGTCACCTGTTGGTGTTTCTAGTTGATCTGAGGTTCGTGTTGCGATAACCAGGGAAGGCCTAATACGATGAGGAAGAGGGGCGTAGAGATGACATCGAAAGATACTTGCTCTTGATGTGTCCCCGTCACACACTGTAGGGGGCAGGTCTGCATTGTGATAGGTCCAGAGACAAGAGGTGACCCATCGACAGAATGCACCATCTCGGGGCGTTCTTTGAGCTCACTCTGTATCACCTTGTGTATGTACGAGTCCCACATCTATAAAGTTTCTGGAGGCCCCGGAGTTGATAAGGGCCCATACGACAAGGGACCTTTGTGTGGAAAGGACTAGGGTGAGGGGTATCTGAAAATGGGGCACCCTCTTAGTGAGGGCTACAGGGGTAGGGCACCACGTAACACCAAGGTTGAAACAGTCAAAATTACAAGGCAACAAATCACACTTAGCTTTGGGGGACCAGCTTCTCAGTCTCTGATTATATATTTATAGGCCAGGCTCCGCTTCCCGACGCACAGGAATGAGCGCCGACCTCACTTCCTGTGAGGAAGACGGAAGTGTGCCACTGTCAGGGATTGCCCTGGCAACTGTAAGCGGCGGCGGGGTTACTGCAGGCGGCAGTTCTGCGGGTAGCAGCATGGATCCCACAGGTGAGAGAAAGGGGGCTTGTTGGTGTCTCGGCCAACAATGCTGCTGCTGCTGCCACCACACCCCGCACCCCCTGCCCCTGACACTAACCTATAAACCAGGGCCTGATGCAGCTGGGCTCTTAACTTTGGCCTGCTGTGTCTCAGTGCCCCCTTTACAAAATGCTGTGATGTCATTGCACTCCATGAGGGTGAGGCTGCAGCAGAAGGGGGTATGGCCTTTCAGAGACAGCCACACCCCTTTCCAACATAGCAACACCCCCTATAGAATGCTGTGATATCACAACACTTTTCAGGAGGCAGGGGCTCTCACTGCTGAAAATGCACTGATCCAAGGGCCAGCCTTGGAATGTAAGTGGTAGGGGTGACTTATACTGTCCAATAGAATATAAAGGTCACTTTCCTCCCAGTTATGTAGCTGGTACAAGGAGGCTGTAGAGGAGGGGGAGGGATATGCGAATGTGGTTTGGATGTTCGGAGTTCGGGCCGAACTTGGCCTTTTCAGACGAACTGAACGGCCGAACAGTTCGGAAAAGTTCGGATGAGTTCGGATGAATTCGGGGGCAGAAAAAACGTGACTTTGGTCAAGAGAAATTTGTCTGGAAGGGGGAGGCAGCTGAGGAGCAGACTTCCTGGCACCAAGGGTGGAGACCAGGGGTGGTTTCAGGGCTAAATGATACCTAATTTCCCCCCCCCCCAATTTCGGTATTGGTATAGATAGCGCTATTTTCGAATGTTCGGCCAAGTTCGGCCAAACCAAACTCGGCCGACCCGAACAACCGAACCTGAACTCGGGTTTCGAACCGAACAACTGAACGTCCCAACATCTGAACTGCGTTCTGTTTGCACATCCCTAGGGAGGGGATAGGCTGGGAGCACCCCATGCTTCCAGCTGTGTTGCCTCAGATTGGAGCAGGGGAGTGGGGTGAGCTTCACTGAGCATGTCAGTAGGTACAAAAGCTCTGCCTCCCCCTGTAGCATATGTTCAGTTCAGTCCAGGAGCTGGAGACTCTCATGCTGGGTTTCTAGGGAGAAACCGAGTTAATTACAGTGGTCTTGGGGCAGTGACTCCTATTACCCCAGGCCAATGGCAGCAGAGAATAGGGCTGACTGTGGGTGGAACTTGCTTTATTCCTGCTTGAGTTTCCCAGCCTCTATGAGCAGAGGGAAGTCACCATTTTGCTCGCTGGCTGGTGGGTTGGTTGGCTTTCCAGTGGGAAAGCTCCCTGAGGAAATACCAACACAGGAGACTTTAATGCAGCACAGTTTGGACTGCAAATCAAAGGATTTACGGATGTGTGTTTGCTGGGGATAGGGGCAAGGGTGTGTGTATTTGTAGGTAGTGTTGAATTAATGAATCACAGTGAAAACTGTTTCTATCAGAAACAGACCATCTTCCTGCGCTTGCACAATGAGGAAACGTACCTGCTTTTTCACTATTTTTGCTAGTTCCTGTTCGGTAATTACCATTGTTCGGTACTTATGGTAGTACTTCCTAGACAGGAACAGCCACACACCACCCACAATTCCAAAATGATTGTATTCCTTGTGTGGGTGAGCAGGCCAAAGAAAGGAAGCGTATTCAGCAGGGTTTTCTTTATTCCTTGTATATAGTAATGTATCAAATTTTAAGTGGACACATGCACCAATGGCCCTGCACCCCACATCCCATCAACTTACAAGCCCACCAGGCACCCTTGAGGAGTGGGACTGTTTTGCACAGAGGCCCTGGATAGCTTAAAGCTCATGTTCTTTGTACTGCACATTTAAACATTCTGGGTACAGTATCTCCAGAGCAAACATTCTCAAGAAGATGATATGTCACTTGGGATTTATACACTACTAATCTGAATGCTAAAATTCCTCTTGTTCTTAATGAACCTTTCCCCATTTGCAATGCATAACAATAAGGGGGTGGGGTGGGGGGGGAGAACCCACTTCTAATTAATTAAGTAGGAAAATGATGAGAAAACACCTACATTTATAAATTATACTCAGAGTAGTCTTGATAACATGTTTGTTTGTTTGTTTATTTGTTTCAATTTTTATCCCATCCTATCCCATAAGCTTCAGGCTGGCTAACATTATAAAAGACATAATACACAAAATAAAATCCATCAACCTCCATAAAATGCTTATAATCCCCCCACCCTAGGATCTACTTCTACTTAATACCCAACTAAACAAATAGGTCTTGCGCTGCCTCTTGAAGACACTCAGACGGAGGCTTATGCAAACCTACAAAAGGAAGGCAGTTCCAGAGACATGAAGCAGCCACAGAGAGGGCCTCTCTGCATGCCCAGGTCATATGGATGTGGGCCAATGATGGAACTTTCAGGAGAGTGATCTCGACTGATCTTAGAGGCCATGGAGGGACATAAGGAGGAATTTTACCAAGTCACCGTGTTACTACATAATTCCACAGTATACTGCTTATTGTATTTCCATTTACCATTTGCCCATAATTCCTTTCTTGTTTAGTCCACCTCCCCTGTCCAGACCTGGTTTCAGACTAGTAACAATAACATTTGGTTACATGGTATTGCAGCAAACTGGCTAACTGCTGCAGTATTATCCAATTATTCCGTTTTGTCAGCCTACGTGGTAATTGCCTTATGGCCAAATAACTGCCAGGCTATCTGGAATGGTGGACATTAACTGTGGACAATAATTTTACTATTCAATTCAGCTCTACTAGCAGGCAGCATGAGAGAAGGGGCAAACATAGGGTGATTTCAGACGTTACGAGATCACGCTGAACCACACTGAACCACGCTGAACCCCCCCGTGGGGCCAAAGGGCCCTGAACGTCTGAACGGCGAGCGCCAGATGTTCATCACGCTCAATACCCACATGGGGTCAGTTTGAACCACGCTTCCCGGGCTAGCCGGGGGAAGGTCTCAGGAAGCGTGGTCAAACGAACCCCCACAGGGAACCAAGCAAAAGTAACGTCTGGACGCCAATCCCCCAGCGGAACCAAAAAAAAG
>QEPC01000306.1:851364-861506 GCA_003113815.1 Sphenodon punctatus
TTTCCCTTGTGTGGGCGTTCCCTTGTGTGCCTTGTGGCTTCATTTGCCCTCAGGCGGCCATGTCTGTGTCCCGCCCCTGCCCGGTGCCTTGTGGGGGTTTAGCGCCCGCCGGAGGTTCGGCTGCACGTCTGTTGTGCTGCCACGGCCTGTGATGGTGCGGCCCGGTTCCGGCCCGTGGTCCCGTTTCCGGCACGTCTGTTTGGGTCATTTTCCAACCCCTGGGCGTGGTTGTGCTGTTCGCCCCCCCTGGTGGTTTGTTGTGGTGAACCGGCCGCCCGTAACGTCTGAAAATACCCATAGTTTAGAAAGCATGACTTTGAGATTGGTTAGGTTGATGGTAGAGGTAAAGGTCGGAGAAGCAAAGTTTGTCCCCACACCTTGGAATAAGACAAGCACACACTGAGCATGGGTTTTAAAAGGCCACACTCTTTATTTGAATTACAATTTATTCAGAGGAGGGTTCAACTTCCAGGGTCCAGGATCAACAATGATGAATTATTCTAGGGGGCAGCCTGATGTCCCTTCAGTACCAACCCTATTGTTAATTATCTATTCTAGATCACTCTCACCTCAGCCATCTGGGTGGTTGCGAGGCCTCTTCACCTTGTAGCAACCCGAAGCAGAAGGGGAGGCAATGGTCCCTGCTGGGACTGCCCCTGTCCTCAGTTGGATTGCTCATCCCTCCCTCCTGGGCCTTGGGCTAACCTGGCCACCCCTGCTCTTGGTTTGCTCTTAGCCCCATCTCTTAAGAAGATGTCTTCCTTAAAATTCTAAGAACAACTTTAACAAACTAACTGGCCTTGATTGTCCCCAGCTTATTGGCTGGGTTTGGGTTCTTTGTTTAGGATACTAGAAAAATTGATATCGGTATCAATATTGATATTGGTATCATTATTGTTACTGTTATCAGTATTCTTGGTTGTCATTTTCGTTATCATTGTCGTTATTCTCGGTTGTTGTTTTTGTTATTGCAATAATGAAAATGAAAACAACGATTTTTGTTATCGTTATTGTAATAACGAAAATGACATGCACACCCCTACTATGAACTCGTGTCACCTCTCTGGGTCAGGTTTCCTCTGATAATCCAGCAGTCTTAAAATACAACACAAACCATGATATTTAATCAGTTTTCCAATGGATAGAGTGTAAAGGGCCCAAGACAGAGTCCTGGGGAACTCTGACCGAGAGGCAAAGAGTGTGCCATCTGGTCCACCAACCTGATGGGGGCAAAGGAGGGCAGAGAATTAGGCCCTCAGAAGGTAATGATCTGACCATGACAATGGTGTTGTATCAACACCCCCAATAATTGGACCCCCTATTTCCAGGCCGGTTCAGAAAAAAGATTCAACCTCATATCCATCCTTATGTGTTAGGCCAGATATTACCTGGGATACGCCTGTGGTTGTCATGCTAGCCATGATCTCCTGCTCTGCTCCTGAAAGGCCCACCTCAGTATGTATGTTGAAATTACCGAAGACAATGGCCACAATCCCAAAACTCTCTGCTTGGGATCCATGTTGGTTCTGCATGGCACAATGCATTCCCAATGCACATGTACATAGGTTGCGCACATATGCACATGCACAGGTTGTATGGGGCATGGGATTGGCCCTAATAAGCCTAGGTGATCTCAACACCACTTCTGAGACCAGCTCAGCTAGAGCAGTCAGGGAGTCTGCTGTGCAGTGGGGTGGTCAGTACACCAGCAGGATCCCCAATCTATCCCAGTCCTCAAACACTAGGTGGGGACACTCTGTGTTGGATAAGTCAGACACCAAATACCTTCAATAGACCAGATTGTCTTTACAGACCACTACCACTCCAACCGCAAGCCCCCACTCCTGCCCCCCAGTCCTAGGCTGATGCTTCACCAAGTTCTCAGCCAGGCAACACAGGCCTAGAAGCATCCTCCAGACAGGTCTCGGTAATACACACAAGGTCAGTGGCCTCATCCTAGGGATGTGCGAACGTGGTTCAGAAGTTCAGAGTTCGGACCAAACTCAAATAGTTCGGTTGACCGAACCGTACATTCGAACCGAACTCGAATTCAACCAAACTGTTCGGTTGAATTTGAACCAGTTCAGAAGGTAAAAAAACCCAGTTTTGAATGCACAAACTCAGTTCAGAAGTTCGAAATTCAACTGAACTCAAATAGTTCAGTTGACTGAACTGAACTTTCGAACCGAACTCAATTTTCGAACCGAACCGAATTTCTGAATTCAGTTCTGTTCGCACATCCCTACCTCATCCTGGATAAGATCATGGATGATAGTTGTTTTATTCACCATTAACCTCTCATTAAGCAACATCAGTGATAGATCAGAGGCTCCTCTTACCTCAACCCCCAAATATCCCGAGATGGGGTAGAAGAGGACAGGAGAACAGATACAAAGTGCCTACCACTGTACCCCCGATGGCATTTCCTGCCCTCCCATACCTCCCCATGTCCAGTGCAACATAAGTCAATTCAACAGCTGCCCCAATGACTCCACCTCAAGGAGACCCTACCTCTTTTGGCTCTGCAAGAAGCCAGAGGGCATCCCCTGAGCCCGAAAGCCCCAGAGAGAAATTGGCCAAGGTGGCAGGTCGAGAAGCAACCCTATGTATATACCCTTGCCCCCCTCTCACCAGAGGGGCTACATGCATCCATCCCCTAATCCCTATGCCCATACCTCTTCCTCTCACAAGGAGATTATGGCATACCCCTCTCCATCCTCAACCCAATCCCACCCTCCCCAGGGAGAAATTCCTCCCATCTTCCCCCACCTTATCCCAACCACTCCCATTTCTCCTCCTATAATAGGACCCCTGCCTGTACCCTCCCCCTTCTCACTGGGGAACCATGGCACCACTCCCGACCCTCTGTGCCTGTATCCTCATCTCACTGGGGGGACATGACACAACCCATAAAACTCCCACCCCTGCTTTCACCTCCCTTTCACCAACAGGCTATGGTACCATTCCCCACTCCCAGCTTTCTATGCCTGTACCCCCCTCTCACTTGATGGGCTCAGATCTTCAGGCTGAGCATTCATTTATTTGCTTAATCATCAAATATCTTTCAAGATGTACCATGAAATTAACCATGTTTCCTTTTTAATAAAACAAAACAAACAGCCTTCATATAATAACTCACTACAGGCATCTATGGGGTTATACAGAAAGCAAGCATGAGAAGAACTTATCTTGATCAACAGAGCTCACAACACAAAGCAGAAAGTGGGTATAAACACAGAAGGGACACCAAGTGGCTTGTGCCCTTATAACTATAAGGATTTCCAGGATGGTAGCCTATGCAAAAAATGTAGTGGGATTTTACTAAAGGCAAAGACTGAGCCTTCAAATCTTTACTCACTTCAACTGCTCAGTGTAAGTAGTACTTGATTGAATATAGGCTTTCAGGATCAGGCCTTTAATCTTTCCTTTAAAAAAAATAAAAATAAATTAAAAATTGAACGGCAGAAGCAAAATCTCTGTGACAGCTATCCACTTAGCTGGAAAATGTTTGCCTTTTTGCGCTTTGTTCGTTTAATGCAGTGTGACAGGTTTGTCACACATTCAGCAGCGGCGTTGCAAATCGCGCATAGAATGTTCTACCTCAAGACACCTCACCAAAGTATGTACAGCTACTAGAACAGACAACAATAAACCACCACCTTCTTTATTCCCCTCCCCATCTCTACCCTTATCCATCGGAATTGATCAGATTAGATTAGTCAAGGCTATTCTAGGAAAATGTAATTTATTCCTATTTAAACTTCTTTAAAAAAAAAAAAAAAACATTAAAAAAGAAAGTCCTTCTTTAAAAAGTAATTCCTTGGGGGGGGGAAAACAAAAAACCAACAACAACCTTTTAAGAAATCAAAATTCTAGCATACGGAATATAGGCAAGACAAAAGCTTCCTACTGTAACATTATTGTTCAAATGAAATGCAAAGCATTGGAATGTAGAAGTAGTAGAACTGATGGCTTGTGTTTTAATGGACTTTTCTGGTAGGCTGTCAAGGCTCCCCACCCCTCATGACTTTCAATTTTTAAATCTCTCTATGTTCCCATCCCTTCCCTTGTTGCTTCTTTCAACTATTCTGGTTGCGGAAAGATAGTGAAAACCTGCTAGGTACCTCTTTGGTATCCTGTTCCACTTGACCTGCCACAAATACACCTTAAAGGAAAAGTGCTTTTATTTTTTTAAAAGGGGAAAATAATGAAGATTTATTTTGGAGAGGAGAGGGAAATGAATACCCATCATTATTTGTCCACTGGTTTTAAAGACTAAAGAGGCAATATTTAAGTAAAATGAAAATGATAATACAGTAGCAAACATGGTCAATAATACTAACAATTTTATGTTGGCCAATACTGCTAAGCATTTTAATGGTAATGCAGGTGACATACGTATGATAAAAATATTAGCAACATCTTTCTAAGGAGTCATAGAAGCCAAGGTGAGAACATAAGAACATAAGTAGTGCCATACAGGGTCAGACCAATAGTCCAGCATCCTGTCTCTGACTGGGCAATCTCGGTCGCTTGGGAGAAGTACCCAATGAATCCACATTCATACCTGATGTCAGCATTGTGGGGAAACTGACGCGAGCCAGAGACACAGCAGGGGTAAGAGAGGAATGCTGGAAGTACCACTCTGGATTTTGAACCCTGTCATCCATGAGTAAAAATGCTGAAGAACCCTCTTCACATCGGCGGTACTTCTGTCACTCCTCTCCTCCCCATGCCATGTCTTTGGCTCACAGCAGTTTCCCCACCGTGCCACCATCAGGTGTGAATGTGGCCTTAAGTCACAATGGGGAATCCATTTCCTGGTGTCCACTCCCAGCTCCCAACAGTAAGGAGTTATGTCTTCTAAACCTACTTGGCTAACAGATGTTAATAGACCTACTCTCCAAGAACTTATCCAATCCTTTTTTTAAATCCAGCTATACTACTCGTTTTGACCACATCCTCTGGTAACAAACTCAACAAGTTAATTGTGTGTTGAGTGAAAAAATACTTTTTAATTTGTTCTAAATCTACCACCAGTAAGTTTCATGGAGTGACCCCTAGTTCTAGTGCTACTTGAGAGGGTAGAAAACCACTCCCTTCTAACTCGTGCCACACTACTCATGATTATATACATTTCTAAAATATCCCCTTTCAGTCATCTCTTCTCCAAGCTGAAGAGTCCTAACAGAGCAAGCCTTTCTTCATAAGGAAACCGTTCCATATGCTTTATCATTTTTGCTGCCCTTCTCTGTACCTCTTCTAGTTTAACTATAGCCCTTTTTACGCAGGAAGCGGTCAGTGGGGAGATGGGTGTGCTGGAGATGGGTGGTTGGAGGAGGTTCTGTGGGAATGGGTGCACACACACCTCCACCCATCTCCACCCACAGAGCCTCCTCCAGTTTGCTGGATGGCTCAGTGGATGGGCGATAGGTGGAAATGGGTGGAGGTGTGTGTGCATTGGAAGCGCACAAGCACTCCAACCCACCACCCATGATATTCACATGAACGAACACCCATCCCACCATCACCACTGTGGCGTGTACATGGATGCCCCTGCATTGCACATGCGGGGAAGGTTGGGGAGTGTCCATGTAAAAATGGTCTCTCTCTCTTTTGAGATGAGGCAACCAGATCTGCACATAATAATCAAGGTATAGTTGCACCATAGATTTATATTGAGGCATTATGATGCCTGCAGGCCTGTCGCCTGGTGCATGTCTGCCCCCGGAAGGGTGTAGAACTGATTTGAATGGTTTGCCCCTGGAGGTTGATGGAACCAGAGCAGTTCCAGAATGCTCTGGGTGAGATACCCTCGATCTTGACTACTGTCTCATCGATGACCTCATTGGTTTATGGAATGTTCTGTTAACAGAGGCCACTGATCGGATGACTCCTAGGCATCCACTTCCCAGGCGTTGGCGCTGCAGGTCTCCTTGGTTTTCTGAGGAGCTGCAGTTGCTGAAGTGAAAAGGGCAGCGGTTGGAGCAATGGTGACATCGTTCGCATGCTGAAGTCAACAGATTGCATCATAGAGCTAGTTTACGAGCCTATGCCATGGCTGTAGGGCAGCAAAAAAGGATGCAAAATCTCATCCAGTGAAGTTCTTCGGGGTGGTGCGGGGACTGGTCAGTCCAGTCTCCCTCCGTCTGGAAGTGGAGACATCTAGTGCTCGCTGTTACATGTTTGTGGACTATTTTGTGGATAAAATAGCTCATATTCACCATGACTTTGACGTCACACTTATTACACTAGGGAAACCAGAGGTTATGGAAGCACTGTCTTGTCCTATTTTGTGGGATCAATTTCAGTGGGTGACAGCCACCGATGCAGTTGATGTTCTGGAGGCGGTCAGGGCCACCTCTTGTGAACTAGACCCATGCCCATCATGGCTAGTGAAGGCCTGCCGGGAGACACTGGGGACGTTGCTGGCTGGGGTGGTCAATGCCTCCCTTCAGGAGGGAAGAGTGCTGGGCTGTCTTAAAGAGGCAGTGGCGTGGCCTCTGCTCAAGAAACCATCGCTTGGTGTTGACTCCCTTACCACCTGCTATCAGCCTGTCTCTAACCTTCCCTTTTTAGGCAAGGTTATTGAGAGGGTGGTGGCTTGGCAGGTGCAGAAGAATTTGGACCGTGTCAGTTTTCTCAATCGTTCACAGTCTGGTTTTTGTCTGGGTTATGGCACTGAGACTGTGCTTGTGGCATTGGTTGATGACCTTTGCCATGAATTGGATCAGGGTTGTTTGACCCTGCTGCTTCTGTTAGATCTGTCATCTGCGTTTGATATAGTTGACCATGAGATGTTGGTCTGTGGGACCATGTGCCATGGGAGGTGGGTAAAGGGGACCCAGGGAAGGTCTCAACCATACGCTTGGGAACCACAGTCACACGCTCTGCAAGGAGGCCCTTGGGGAAAAATGCCCATCAGGATAGTATTGTGGCCTATATGATCTACAAGAGATCAGGCTTGTATCATCATTGGGCACAGAGCTTCGAAGTGGGAGAACCACTATGACATGCACTCGCACAAGCATCACGGTGGGAAGGGCAGGCGTGAGGTAGTGATAGGGAAGGCAGGGGTAGGGTCCAAGGTCTGAGGGGAGAAGGGAACCGGGGCACTCACACTCCATGAGGGAAGGGGCGGACCCTGTGGGGGGGGGAGGGGACTGTCACGCGACACACACAAGACTCCATCACCACTTAACCCAGGTGAAATTCCAAGAATTCCAAACACACGCAATCACCTATAAGATCCCCTCACTAGACTATCAAGCACAAGGGACACAACAGGAGGTAGGGTGCGGCAGGGACAAACACAGGAACACAGCGGATAAAGATGAACCGGGAGGCAACAAATACCTAGGAACACAGAATTGTACAGTCAAGGGTAAGCTACAGGGAGAGGGAAGGGAACAAGGAATCACCAAACAGTCAATCACTGAAACAAATAAAGGCAGACTTAGCTTTTGGGGCCAGCTCTCAGGCTCTGATTACTGGTGCTGTCTGTTTGGCAGCGCCAGTGTTTTAAGGTCTAGGCTCCACCCCCTGCCGTGCCCAGAGGCATGCAGAGTGGCACACCAGAAATTGATCTGCCCCGAGGTCCTGGGAGGCAGAGGGGTGGGGCTCTGCTGTTGTGTTAGTGTCCGGGGTTGCCTGGGCAACAGGTTGTTGTGGCGGCGCTGCTGAGGATGCCAGGCTTGGTTCTGGCAGCAAACGTGCTGGAGCTGGTGTCAGAGGGGGAGAGAAGACTGCTGTGGCCCCTGAGAATGCCATCGCCACTGCCAAGGGCAACCCCGCGAGCGGGGCCTGACACCATGCTGGGGTGGGCGGGATGGTTCTGTTCCCTCCTGGCTAGAAGAACTTAGCGAGTGGTGCTCAGGGATTATTTTTCATCATACCAAGACCTCTCATGTGGAATCCTGTATGGTACTGTTTTGTCCCCTCTTCTGTTCAACGTGTATATTCAGCTGCTCGGCGAGGTAGTAATGGGGTTTGGCATGCGATGTCATCAGTATGCTGATGACACCCAGATTTACCTCTCTTTTTCATCTGATTCATGCCCGACTGTCTCGGTGCTTACTCAGTGTTTGGCAGATGTGGGTGACTGGGATGAGGGCTAATTGACTGAGTTTAAAACCTGACAAGATGGAGGTGATGCTGGTGGGTAAGGCGGTGGAGGTGACATCCCCCACCACTGATGAGGTTTACCCTACACAGATCTCTTAGGTGTGGAGTCTAGGGGTGCTCCTAGATTTGCAGCTCTGCCTGGATGTTCAGGTGGAGGCTGTGGCGAGGAGTGCTTTTCACCAATTACATCTGGTATGATGGTTTCGGCCATATGTTGCGGACTCTGACCTGGCCACTGTCATCCACACTTTTATCACCTCTAGATTAGACTATTGTAATGCAGTCTATGTGGGGCTACCCATGGTGATGGTCCGGAGGCTGCAGCTGGTGCAGAATACAGCGGCCTATCTCCTGGTGGGACTGGGCCTCCGGGAGCATATTACATCAGTTCTACGATCTTTGCACTGACTTCTATAGTCTTCCGAGTTCGATTGAAGGTGTTGGTGCTTGCCTATAAAGCCCTAAATGGTCTAGGCCCTACGTATCTGCGGGATCACCTCACCCGCTGGGTTCTGAATCGGCCCCTGTGGTCGTCCAGGGGTGCCCTCCTCAAGGTACCCCAAGTCTTCCAGGGGCCACAATGGAGAGGATATTCTCGGTGGCTGTTCTGAAGCTGTGGAACTCCCTCCAGGTGGAGGCCCGATTGGCCCTGGACCTTCCCTCTTTTCAACAAAGTTGCAAACCTGGCTGTTTAGCCAGGTGTTTGGCAGGGGAGATGGGTGAGGGTGAGGGGAGTGGGTTAAGGGGTGAAGGGGGAGGGATTTTATTCCTCCTGTTAGGAATTATTGTTTGAATATTATTGTTGTAAGCTGTCCCGAACTGTTGTGTCAGGAGGGGCAGTGTACTAAGTCTTTTATAAATAAAATAAATTAATTAATTAAATGATATTTTCAGTTTTATTCTCTATTCCTTTAAAAATAATTACAAACCTCCTGTTTGCTTTTTTGGCCATTGCCACACACTGAATGGTGTATTTCAATGTATTGTCCACAGTGAATCCAAGACCCTTTTCCTGAGTGTTAAACTCTAGTTTAGGACCCAGCATTGTGTACTTTGGATTATTTTTCCTTATGTGCATCACTTTCCACTTGTCAAAATTAAATTTCATCTGTCATTTAGATGCCCAGTTACCCGATCCTCTTGTAATTCCTCACAGTCTGCTCAGGTTTTAACTACCTTGAGTAACTTTGTGTCATTTGCAAGTTTGATCACCTCATTTTTACTCCTTTTTCAAGATCATTAATGAATAAATTAAACAACACCAGTCCAGTACAGAGCCTTGGGGCACTACTCTACTATTTAGTTCTCTCCATTGTGAAAACTGACCATTTAGTCCTACTCTTCGCTTCCTATCCTTTAGCAGTTACTGATCCATGATAGGACACGGCCTCCTATCCCATGACTATTTAATTTCCTGAAGAGTCTCTCATGAGTAAGGTAGTCATACTTCCCCTTTAAAAGAGGTTGCTTATGAAAAATACATGGTACATGGCTGCATTGCTTCCAGTGCAGCCCTGCACCATGTATTTTTCATAAGCATTCTCTTTTAAAGGGGAGGTTTAGCCACCCTACTCATCAGGGACCTTATCAAATGCCTTCTGAAAGTCCAGATACACAATATTGACCGGCTCACTCTTACCAACGTACTTGCTCACACCCTCAAAAAATTCCAATAGATTAGTGAGGCTTGACTTCCCTTTACAAAATCCATGTGGAATCTTCCCCATTATGCCATGTTTATATATGCACAGTAATTCTTTTTTTCACAATCGTTTCCACCAAGTAGCCTGGCACAAATGCCAGGCTCACTGGTCTGTACTTTCCAGGATCACCTCTGGAACCTTTTAAAAATATTGCTGTTACTTTCGCTACCCTCCAATCCTCAAGTACAGTAGCAGATTTTAGGAATAGGTTACAAATTACCAATACTAGTTCTGCAATTTCATACTTGAGTTCCTCCAGAACTCTGAGGTGAATACTATCTAGTCCTGGAGATTTTTTTACTATTTATTTTATTT
>QEPC01000306.1:863031-879127 GCA_003113815.1 Sphenodon punctatus
CCCAGTCAACACTTGTGGAGACAGAATGCAGGCAGGACTTGACAGACCATTGGTCTGACACAGTATGGCACTTCTTATGTTCCTATCTTTTCTTTTTATGCTCTTTAGTTCTGTGGCAAAAGAATCAGAAGGCAGGAAGAGGGGACCACATTGGGGCTCATTGCCCATATCAAAAAGCTCCACGGCCTGAAGATGAGGTGGCAGGAGGACTCTGGCATGGCCGTGGAGCCTCAGCGCCAGAAGAAGGCGCTGAGGGTCCCCCTCCTCCAGCCTCGATGTGGAGTCCCCCGGGTGCCGGGAGTCTGCTGTGGTCAAGGCCTTTCAGGCCGAACTTGAGAGGCCTGGCCGCAAAATGATGAAGGGCATCTGCTTCCTGGAGAACTGCCTGATGGAACAGTTCCAGGCACTTGAGGTGGAGAAAAAGAAGGTGGAGGAATATGGCCAGTACGTCTCCGCTGAGATGGAACACCTGGAACTGTACCACCACGTGGTCTCCAGGTGGCATCGGGACATGGAAGGGGACATGGAGTTTGCTGTCTCCCATGGCTACGAGATGGAAGAGGACTGGGTGGTCGCCCCTCAGTCCTGTGCTGCACCCCAGCACCTTCTGCCTTTCAACCACATCCCAGGGGACAGGCCCAGAGACTAATAGTTTTTCCTTTATAAGTTTCCTTTAAATTTTTTGTTTTGGTTTCATAATGTTGTTGTTGTTTAAATAGTTTTAATAAAACTTGTTATATTTCTTGTTACGAGCTTCGTTTGACATGTCCAATCTTTTATCCCTAACCGCTGAAGTTCTGGAAGACAGGTGGCAGAATCTCATACAGCTTGCTGATCCCTACCAGCAGCATCTGGATGGCTCCACATGTAGCGTAGTTAAGGTATTAACCCAAAGATGAGCCAGGCAGCAGCAGGGTCTCAACTTGCAAACAACCCCCCAGGAGGGACAGGGCTTGTGTCTATATGGGTGTATCAGAGAGAAAGAGAGACAGACTCCTTGGCAGCGGGCGGTGGGTGCTGGTGGTTAGACAGTGGATTGCTGATTGCCAGGGTACAGAACCCATTGCACAGACAGTATTTTTATGGGCCCAGTGCGTGGGAGCCTTTAGGAGCAGCAGGTTGCCAGGGTACAGAACCCTTTGCGCAGAGAGCATATAGGCCTGGGGGTGGGGGCCTTTGGCAGCAGCAAACATGGGTTGCTGGGGCAGATAGCCAGCGTGGCATGAGTGGCATTCAGGCATGATTTGAGGTTGGCAACCTGGGCGGGCAGACAGGCAGGCAGTCACGGCAGCTTGGCATGAGAGGCAGGCAGGCAGGTGGGCAGAGGCAAGCTTTGAAATGGCAATGGCAACCTGGGTGGGCAGGCAGGCAGTGTGGTATGAACAGTAATCAGGCAATCACAGTGATGTCCCATGAAGGAGAGTACTGGGACCCTGAGGCTAGACTGCCCATGCCCACCATGCTACTGGCACTATCCCTGTGCCCCCCTCTATAGATGTTAGTGCTGCTGCTGCTGCTGCTACTCCTCTCCCTACTGACATTGCCTGGGTATCGGGCCCTGTCTCTAGCATCCAGGGTGGGATCCACCAGCTCTGGACTGCTGGGGATCGCCTTGACAGTGAAGGACATTGGTGGCCCTGGAGGAACATCAGAAGCAGTACCAGCACCTGCTTTAGCATCAACAGAGACAGACGCATCCTCAAGTCCTGCAGGCCTTCCAGTGCCCTGCGTAGCAGTGGAGGAGGGCACTGCCAGGAGGCGACACTGAGCCGCTGAAGCCTGGAGCCCTAAAGCAGGCCTGCTGAGTTTGGGGCGTGGCGATGCGCTCGGGCTACTGCTGCTGCCACTCCCCTGGCAGGGCTCCTTCTGCCTCTAGCACGTGCCCATTGCCTCCCCTACGGGCAGCAGACCGGCCTCTCCTTCCCTTCTCCATTTCTCCTTCCAATTTTTTATATTGTTTTTTAAAAAATGTTTACATTTTTTAATTTAAATTTTCTATCTATCTATCTATCTATCTATCTATCTATCTATCTATCTATCTATCTACACTAAATCTAATTGCTATAACTATTCTAAATTCTATCAACTAAATGGATTATCTATCTAATAAGTGCAAAGGCATACTCCTACAAACAAACACTAAACACTGTATCTCTATCACTAAGCTAACTCCTACAACTGTCTACTATCTATCTATCGATCGATCGGATGGGGGGAATCACAAACACAACAAGGAGGGGTAAAAAACTAAAATGAAACCTAAATCAATCTAATAATCCTACTCTAAATGAATTAAAAAACAGGGGAAGGAAACCAGGGATGGAATATATAGAGAGAGGGAAAGGGAAAGGATTCAATGTAGGGGGAGGGAGGAAGGAAGATGGAACACAGGGAACACAGGGAGGGGTAAAAACAAAAAATAACACCTATATCTATCTAATATAATCTAAATAAATAATAATATGGAGGTAAATAGGTTGGATGGGTGAAATAGGAGGAGGATGGCACTGGATTAGGAATAGGAAGGAACAGAAACTGTCACTGCTGGGAGCGGCAGCCTTCTGAAATGCCTGCTGTCAGGAACAGTGACTAGCTCAGAAGGTGTTGGGAAGGGGGGAGGCAATCAGTTTTGTTTTTTGCTGCGTCCGCCTCACCACAAGCCCCATTGGCTCTGTGCAGCCTAGCCCGTGGCCAATCGCAGACTGCAAAGCCAGTGGTCTGAGGGGAAAGCCTCTGAAACGTCTGCTGTTCAGGAACAGTGACTAGCTCAGAAGGTGTTGGGAAGGGGGGAGGCAATCCGTTTTGTTTTTTGCTGCGTCCGCCTCACCACAAGCCCCATTGGCTCTGTGCAGCCTAGCCCGTGGCCAATCGCAGACTGCGAAGCTAGTGGTCTGAGGTGAAAAGGGATGGTGATTGGGCAGACTGGCTGCTACTTCAAGCCCCTCCACCCCTGGTGCCTGGAAGTCTGCTCCTCAGCTGACTCCCCCTCCCTGTCACGTTTTCCCTTCCAGTGACACATTTTTGCCACCTGAACTCACCCGAACGCGATCCGAACTGACCGAACTGTTTGGTCATTTCGACGTTCGGAATCGAGTTCAGTTCGGACAGTTCGGGTTCGAATTCGGGATCGGTTTGGTTGTCCAAACAGGCCGAATTCAGGCCAAACTCTGAACTTCCGAACCGCGTTCATCCATTCCTAATTTGGCAATGCTTCTGCTCTTTCCTATTATCTTCATTAGGACTAGCTTAGGAAACCCTTAGCCATGCAGGCAGACATTTGGTCCTCTTTCTCTACCATTTTTATTTGTGGAATACATTTAATCTGGGCTTCCAAGATGGTGTTTTTAAACAGACTCCACATGTCTTGCATACATTTAACCCTCGCAACTGCTTCTTTTAGTTTCCCTCTAAGTAGTTTCTTCATTCTTGCATAGTTCCACTTTTTAAAGTTAAATTTTACTGAGGTACTTTCACTTGTCATTCTCTCTATTGTATGTTGCATTTGTTTAGATTATGATCACTGTTGCCAAGCAGCTCCACCACCATTACTCCTTGAACCAGGTCATGTGCTCTACTTAGGACTAGATCCAAAGTAGCTCCTCCTTTCATTGGCTCTAGGGATGGGCGAACGTGATTTGGATGTTCGGAGTTCGGGCCGAACTTGGTCTGTTCAGACATTCAAACCGAATGTCCAAACTGAACTCTCGAACGACCAAACAGTTCGGTCGTGTTCGGACGAGTTCAGAGGCAGGAAAAACGTCTTTCCAGGGCCGAAAATCAGATTTCGGTTTCGGTTCTGGTTTCACTATTTTTGAATGTTCGGCCAAGTTCGGCCAAACCAAACTTGGCTGAACCGAACCATCGAACCCGAACTCAGGTTTCGAACCAAACGACCAAACATCTGAACATCCAAACTGCGTTCTGTTCGCCCATGCCTAGTTGGCTCCATGACCAGCTGCTCCAAGAAGCAATCATTTATGGCCTCTAGAAATGTTACTTCTGCATGATGCCCCAAAGAGACATTTACCTAGTCAATATTAGGATAGTTGAAATCACATAAGCCTAGATGTCAACAAAGACTTGCAAACTGTATTAATTGGGTTCATGATCTCATCTGCAGATGGCACAGTGCCAGACATTAGGTCTGATTCCTGACCCACAGTAAGGGTACTTCTGGCCTATGCAATAGACCTGTGAAACAATTTTGTGTTTTTACACACACATTTCTTCTGGATGTTTGCTGTTACATCCTGAACTTTCTGTGTGTCTAAATCACTCACCCAGATCTTAAACATCTGGACCTTTGAACTTCGGCATAGAACTTCTCCCAGAACTTTTGTGTGCAAAAAGTTCTGCTGGTAAACTGGTTTGCTCCAGGCAGCTGTGGTCACTTGGTTTCCATGGCAGCCTGTCACATCTACAGCTGCGGCTACTTTATTTATTTATTTATTTTTAAAATTTTATACCCCGCCCCTCCTGCCACAGGCAGCCCGGGGCAGCTGACATAAATAAAATATACAATATATATAAAATCTTATAAAACAGAATAAAACAGGGTGGAACATCAATAACTATATAAAAAAAGAAAAATAAACCCCACCCCAGCCAATCTCCCCCCCACCTCCCAACCCTTACCCCTCTCCCTCGCCAAACGCCTGACAGAACAGCCAGGTATTACAGTTCCTACGAAAGGCTGGCAAGTCTGGGGCTCAATGGGCCCCTGCCGGGAGAAAGTTCCAAAGATGCGGCACGGCCACTGAGAATGTCCATTCCTGTGTGGCCCCCCTGGAAAACCCAGGGGACCTCCAACATGGCACCCCCAGATGATCGCAGGGGCCAGTCAAGAACCCGGGAAGTGAGGTGATCTCACAAGTATGCAGGACCCAGGCCGTGTAAGGCTATATAGGTCAAAACCAACACTTTGAATCGAACCTGGAAGACTATTGGCAGCCAGTGCAGAGATTGGAGCACTGGTGTAATATGCTCCCTGTGGCCCAGCCCCACCAGAGCTGGGCCACCGCATTCTGCAACAGCTGCAGCTTCCGAGTCATCACCATAGGTAGCCCCTCGTAGAGTGTGTTACAGTAGTCTAACCGAGAGGTAATAAAAGCATGGATGATCATGGCCAGGTCAGGAACCAAAACCAGCGGCCGAAGCCGCTGCACCAGATCTAACTGGCAGAAGGCACTCCTCACCACAGCCTCCACCTGGAGATCCATGCAGAGCTGAACATTGAGGAGCACCCCCAGGTTCCGTACCTGGGAAGTCAGTGGGGGACAGACCCCTTCTACAAAGGGAACCATCACCTCCACTGACTTACCCACTAACATCACCTCCATCTTGTCAGGATTCAGTCGCAGTCGATTAGCCCTCATCCAGTCCCCCACAGCTGTCAGACATCAGGTAAGCACTGTTTCAGCCAAACATGGGTTGGTCAAAAAGGAGAGAAGAGATACAGTTGGGTGTCATCCGCATACTCATGACACCTCACCCCGAACTCTCTGATCACCTCACAGAGTGGCTGCATATACACATTGAACAGGAGAGGGGACAAAACAGAAGCCTGCAGAACCCCACAGTAAGATGAAAAACAATCACCGAGCACCACTCGCTGAGTTCTCCCAGTCAGGAATGAATGAAATGATCCCACCCACCCCCACACTGTCCCGCAGGCGCGTCACCAACATCTCATAGTCAACAGTATTAAATACTGCTGACAGATCTAACAGGACCAATAAGGTCGATTGACCCAGATTCTTTTCATGGCAGAGATCATCCACCAAAGCCAAAAGTGTGCTCTCAGTGCCATGACCTGGACAAAAGCCAGACTGAGAGGGATCAAGATAACCGACGCGGACAAGATGCCCCTGGACCTGCTGAGCCTCTACCCGTTCAATAACCTTTCCTAAAAAGGGAAGATTAGAGACAGGCTGATAGCTGGCAGGGGAGTCAATGTCAAGCAATGGTTTCTTGAGCGGAGGTCACACCACTGCCTCCTTGAGGTAGCCCAGCACTCTGACCTCCCATAGGGAGGTGTTGACTACCCCGTCCAGCAATGGCCCCATTGTCTCCCGGCAGCTCTTAACCAGTCAGGACGGGCATGGATCTAATTCACAAGAGGTGGCTTGAATGGCCCCAAGCACATTCACCACATCAGTGGGTGTCACCGACTGAAAGTGATCCCACAAAGTTGGACAAACCGGGGCTTCTACAGTCTCTACATCCTCCACTGTATTAAGTACGGCATCGAGGTCTTGGTGAATGCAAGTAATTTTCTCTGCAAAATAATCCACAAAAAGGTCACAGTGGGCAGAAGATGACTCAACCCCAGGGTTGAGGGAGGCCGGACTGACCAGCCCTCGAACAACCCGGAACAGCTCTTCCTGATGGGATTTATCAGATGCTATGAGGGCAGCAAAGAACTCCCTCTTTGCTGCTCGCATAGCCACAGCATAGGCTCGTAAACTAGCTCTAGGTCGCAATCTGTCGGCTTCAGCTCAAGATTGACGCCATCATCGCTCCAACCATCACCCCTCCTGCTTTAGCGTCTGCAGCTCCTTAGTCTGTGGAGCCTCTGCCTCGGCAACGGACGCCTGGGAGATGTTTGATCAATGGCCTGTGTCAGCAAGGTGTTCCATAGCTTGACAAGGTCATCGATGAGACAGTCATCAAAGTCAGAGGGTAATGACCCCCAGAGCACCTAGAAACCCCATTGGATCCAACAGCCTCCAGGCGCGGACCATCCTAATAGGTTCCACACCCTTCCGGAGGCAGACATGTGCTAGAAGGGAAGTCTGCAGGAGGTAATGATCCATCCATGACAAGGGCACAGCTGATATCTCCCCCACTAATGGAGCACCCGCCTCAAGGCCAGTGCAAGACATGAGGTCCAAGGTATGCCCCCAAGATGTGTCAGGCCATTGACCCTCTGGAACAGGCTCATGGTTGCCATGGTGGCCATGAACTCATGTTCAGCTCCTCCAAGAACCGCGTCAGCATGAATGTTGAGGTTCCCCAAGATTATCATCTTTGAGGACCGCAGCACCACCACTGACACAGCCTCCGCCAGAACATGCAGGGAGGCTGCCGTATTGGTAGGTTCACGGTATACCTGCAGCACTCCCAAACTGTCCTCTGCCAAAACGAACACAAGGTGAAGACCTTCAATGCCAACCATGGATCACACTGGATATCTCCTCACAGACCAACCCTCTTTAAAAATCACTGCTACAACTCCTCTCCCTCCGGCCCCTCCATCCGCGGCTGGTGCTGCACGGAATACCCGGCTGAAACAAGATCAGCCAGAATAGGGCCCGATTCATTGTCTAGTCAGGTTTTCGTAATACACGCGATATCAGCGGCATAGTTCAAGACTACCTCCTGGACCGTTGTTGCCTTATTCGCCACCGACCTCGCATTTAACAGCACCAAAACAGGGTTAAGGGCCCTCTGAGCAAGTTCCACCTGCTCACCTGCTGGGTAAGGGGTAAGCAGGATGTGCACTAAGCATCTGTCCCACCTCACCACTCCCCTCCCCCTGAGACCATATCTCCCCTGGCCTGTCACGACTCCAATAGCCATGCCTCCCCACTCAGCTGTCCCCCCCAGTCCCTCCTCCCTGGCCATCCCACCCAGGCTGTGAGGGAGATCCTCCCCCCTCCCCTCATCTCCGTTCCCAATACATCCCTCCCCACTACCCAGAATTCCCTCTCTCACACTGAGTCCCCTCCCCCAACATTTGGGCAATGCCCCCACGTCTCACCAGGAGGCAGAGCCTTCCCCCCTCCAACCCCCTGATCCTCCTCCCCCACCGGAGGGTCATTTATCACCCCCTTGGGCTCCCCCCTCTCACACCAAGGGAGGTAGCCCTACCCCCTTATCCCTACCCCACCCCACCCCCTCCCTAATCCCATATCCCCTACCCCCTGCCACCGAGCGGTATCCCATAAATCAACCCCCTCCCCAAACAGCTACATGCTCCCCACGCCATCCCCTTCCCCCATATCCGCTACCCCCGTCCACCGAGCGGTATCCTATAAATCAACCCCACCCCCTCCCCAAACAGCTCCATGCTCCTCACCCCATCCCCTTCCCCCCCACCCCCTTTAAAGATGGTTCCCCTTGCAGCACACCTGGGCCGCCGGCTGTCCTTGACCCTGCTGGGCTGGAAGTCACTGCTGGAGCACCGGCCCCACCCACTCCTCCAACCAGGGGAGGGAGAGATGGAACAGGGGGCTGGCTACCCACAGTCCTGGTGAGGCCTGGCCTGATCCTGTCACTCTCGCTGCTGCTGCTGCCATCAGGTTCTCCTTGTTGCACAGTCCCACTGTTCATAGCTTCAGGTTGTGGCATCTGTGGATACCCCAGTGTCCACAACAGATCTTCTGAGCACTCCCCAGCTCTGGCACCAACTTTCCTCCCAGCTGAAGGGGCTGCCGAACCAACGGAAGACAACAGGAGTGTGCCAGGTCTGCCAACAGCCCCAGCAACGGCCGACACCCTTTGGTGTCACCCTTCGGCTGGTGCCCAAAGGGCTCCAACCCAGGTGTAAATACCTGAGGGGAGAAGGAGAGCCAGTGCGCTCTTAGGTAGACAAGGGCAGCTCTCCCTTCTTGTCCCAGCTGCACCCACTCAACCCCCAAAGGGCTCCAGCCCTGAACTAAATACCTGAGATGAGAAGGAGAGTCAATGAGCTCTTAGGTAGAGCTAATTTAGGCTGCCTCAGGGCAGTGTTGTGTGAAGAATGCATTCAGGAACTGCCTCAGGGCAGTGTGTGAGAGAAAAATGAATCCGGAACTTACTTGTGGACTTGTGAATCCAGAAGATTGAAAAATCTGGAACTTTAACATGTGTGTTAAAAAATGCCCAATGTTCCCTTTCGTTGATTTGAACTGCCTATTTTGCCTTATACTGTGAGAGATGAGGCGTCTTGAAGAACATTTTTTAGGCTAAACTGAAAAGACAAGGGTATAGAGGTGTTGTTCAGAAAAGAGATCCAGGTCTACAGAAGTAGTCATGAGAGAAAAATACAGAGTAATTAGATGAGAGCATGGGACTGAAAATAGAAGACAATGGATTATGTGGACTGTCAGGTACACTCTTGAGTACTAAAGCAATTTAAATTAGTAAAGACATGCCTAAGAAATTAGCTTTTACCTGTTTGTGGGTTCAAGGAAGTGATTTGTTTTTGGCTGGAGTCTGATGCTCCTTATTTTGTTTAGAAACATTCAGAATTGAATGATTAGCTTGTGTTGAAGGTCACGTTCAGTGGTGGTGTAAAGAATAAGCAGTATAGTTTATATGCTGGTTAACCTGATGAAGCTGTGGCAATGAAATGGAAGAGAATGAGGAATTTAAAACCAAAATAGACTACTGCATATTGGGCTGCTTATTAAACCACCAAACATTCGTGAGTGAATGTCAGCATTTCAGTACTACAAACAAAAGAAAAGATGATGCTTATCACTAAGATAAACCGCAAGTGCTAAAATTCGTGTAATTTGAAGGGTTCATGTCAGGGTCAAGGTTCCTCCTGTCACTTTACAAACACAATTGCACTATGTGGTATGTAAAAATCTCCTCTTGGAGATTCACACAAATGATTACAAGTATGAATAGCATCTCTGTCTAAACCTAAATGGGGCAAAATATTGTTAACCTAACAATGAAGTGGATGTGAATGATACTACAAATTAGATGTGTTCTCGGATGGTCTCTAGTTGATTCTGCTGCTATAGAGTGGTCAGGGAGAGCATATAATTGTTAGAATTTCAGGAGGCCTGAACTTACTGTTGTGTATTAGTTTCCTTTTTTACTCTATGTGCATTTGGGGAATTGGACTAGTTGGACACTATAGTACTACTGTGCAGAAAGTCTCCCAACTTTACCGAGTTTGATACTCTGCATTTATTGATTTGAATAACTGGTGGAATAACAGAGAAGAAAAGAGTATTTAATTCTGGTGAGGAGACCAAGAACTGTAAGGCCCTTTTTACATGGGGCTCTCCCACTCATGAATACACAGAAATCAGCATGTTCATGAGTGGCAGAGGCCCATGAGAGAGATCCGTGTGAAGGACGTGGTGCGGGTGCACATGATGAGTGGGGGTGCATGTGTGCTCCAACCTAACATGCATCCCCCACTCATCCCCATGCACAGAGAAACTGGGGAAAACAGTGGTTGCTCCATGTGTGGGGATGAGTGGGGGGTGAGTAGAGATGCCTGTGTGCCCATATGCACACCCCACCCACCCACCACACATGCACCAGCATGCCCACAGACCTCCTACTCTGTGGGGGCTATGTAAAAAAGGCCTACGTTTCTAGAGAGATGTGTGTGTGTGTGTGTGTGATGGGAGTGGGGGTCTCCTCTGCCCCTCTCCAGACCAGTCATGACTAAGTTTACTTTTACACGAGGCACTTAGAAGCACCTCTGGAGCCCCATATTCAAGAGAAAAGCTGCGTGTAGGAGGGAGGGGTGTTTACATGCTTCCCGCACTGCCGCAAGTGATGTGCCGCCCATTCTTTTCAGCAGCGGTGGCTGCAGATGCATGACTTTCAAGAGGCACATTCTGTAGACCTCAGTTTTCAGGTCTACAGAATGCACCTCTTGAAAGTCCCGCGTCTGCAGCCGCCACTGACGAGAATGGGCAACACATCACTTCTGGTAGCGTGGCGAGTATGTAAACACTCCTTGCATGGCTTTCCTCTTAAATACAGGACTCCAAAGGCGCTTCTAAGTACCTTGTGTAAAAGTGGCCTTAGTTTACAGACTCCACTGACCATAGCTCCCTCCAGAACTGTCCCAGCCTGTAAATGAGTCACTACCTTCTCATCTGTGTTCCTGGAGTTTCCCAAGTCACAGAATTAACTAAAGGTTCACCCAGTTATCTTATCTGGAATTTCCCTTTAACTGTGTCACAGAGACAAAGAGACAAAAGCCTGATTAATTATTTTTTTATATGTGTAGATCAGATTAAGTACAAGACAAAATCTATTCAAGAGTGTAAATAAAATGAGAGACTATAAAGATAATGTAAGGCTACATTACTTGTGAAATCTAAACTAAAGTCTTACTCTGTACTTGAGTTCATATTTAAATCTGTAATCCACAGCCAACGTGGGAGACTGGGAACTTGCTTCTTTGCTCATATGTTCCTTTCTTACACCATGACTGCTTTCAGGTAAATTATTTATAGCTCTGTAAAACTCTCTCTTGAGAAAACATTTCTGGGGTCTTTTGATCTGTCATTTGATCTCCCATTATCTTCTCATCTCCATTTCAATTGCCATCTCTCTTTCCTGTTCCCCCAAACCTGCTAGACTAGTTTTGGGGATTTACATTTTAATTTATACTTCTAAACCTTTCTTTACATCAACTCCACATAATGTATGATCCTTTCTGAGCATGCTGAGACCTTTACAAGATGGCATCTGCAGCATATTCAGATTTTTCCAAGATGATACTGGCAGCATCAGGACGTTGCAGGTGCTGCCAGCACCATCTTGGAAAGAGCTGAGCATGCCCAGTTTTTTTCCCCTTTTAAAAAACTTAACCAGTCTCGGAGGAAGCCACACATCACCAGACCCGCTCCAGAGGGTGAGTACTCTACTCCTGATCCCCTGCTAAGCTCCTTCCCTCTCTTACCTGATTCATTACCACCCTCCCAAGCTTCATCTGGCCCCTCCTGATCTCCTGCCCTCATAATCCAGGAGTATGCTCTGAGGGTCCTCGGACCAGCCTGAACACTTGGGACTGGTCCTTGAACCATCGTAAATACTCACTAATAATTTTTATTTTTTATTTTTTAAAAATAAGAGTGTCCTGTGGATATTTTCCAAGTAGAGCAAACACAGTTCTGCTCCATCTTTATTAGCAGACTAGAGTCAGTGTGGTGTAGTGGATAAGGCGCTGGACTTGGTCCTGGGAAGTCAGGGTTCTAATACTCCTCTAACCATTAACTCACTGGGTGACCTTGGGCAAGTCACAACCTCTCAGCCAGTTCCTCATCTGTAATTTATCTATCTTGGATTGTAAGCCCACTGGGCAGAGACCTGTTTCCAAATCAGTGACTGTAAATCCAGGCATGGTGGCCTGCTCCTCCTGCCCCCCACCCCAGAAACTTCCTGGTTGGCCACTGCCTACATGTCTCACTCACACATTGTCGCTCTGCTCATCTTATTTTTTCATTTTTCATTTCATTTTTTATTTGTATCCCGCACTCTCTTGCCGAGGCAACTCACGGCGGCTCACAACAAAAATGAAAAGCATAACATAAGAAAGCACAACAGCTGGGTTAAATCCCACACAGGGGTCCCCAGTATCAAGAAAAACAAAAACAGCCCACCCCTCTACAATACCCCTTATAATACCACACAACAAATCACAGCAACTGGGTTTAATCCCACACAGGGATTAGCCCGCAGTGCAATCTTATCAGTTTGCACCGCGGCTTGCGAGTAGTGCCGTGGTGCACTTCCAGGTGTGGTGCAAATGCGCATGCATGAGAGCCAGACATCTGTAATTTTGTTGTTAATGCAGCTGCCAACGCTGCACCAAGCAATGTGCTGCAGCTGCTGTCCGTCACAGTGAGCTGTGAAAGAGGAGGAGGGACTGTTACTGGGTGGGAGAAAGAGGGAGCCTTCCGCCTTCTACTTAGGGGTGGGACATCTGGCAAAAAAACGATTACCGGTTTTACTGGTTACCAGTTTACAAAAAAACGGTTTACCAGATTAAAACCGGTTTACCGGTACCGGATTTATTCCATTGATTTCAATGGGGAACTGTCCCCATTGAAATCAATGGGGAAAAAACCCAATACTTCCCCCTCTCCTCCTCCCAGGCTGTGCGGGAGGAAGGGGGGACACCCCCCACCCACCCTGCCCAGCCTGGATTTAATTTTTTTTTTTTTCTCTAAGTTCCTACTTGTGTGAGCTCCGGGCCACCGCCGGCGACCTGGAGCCCACACCAGCAGGTACTAGGGTGATCCCTGGAGTGGGGGCTGGTTTAACACACACCCCACCCCAGGGATCAACCTACCTCCCCACCCAGGGATCGCGTACCTTTGGCGCTCCGGGCTGCAGCGGAGGTGGTGGTGGCAGCACAGTGGTCTGGTGGCTTCAGCGCTGGCTGGTGGCTTCAGCGCTTACTAGATCTTCTGGGGAACTTTCGGGTTCAAAGAGCCAAAGGTAGGCGATCCCTGGGTGGGGAGGTAGGGTGATCCCTGGGGTGGTGGGGTGTTAAACCACCCCCCACCCCAGGGATAACCCTAGTACCACAGGACCTACCTGCTGGTGCGGGCTCTGGGTCGCCGGTGGCAGCCCGGAGCCCGCACTAGCAGGGACATCAGGGAAATTTTTTTTAAAAAAAAAATCCAGGCTGGGCAGGGTGGGTTGGGGGTGTCCCCCCTTCCACCCACGCAGCCTGGACTGGGGACAGAAAGTGGTTGGGGTTTTTTTGTTTCTTTTTTTACATTGCGGCCATTCATTTCAATGGCCGCAATGTAAAAAAATCCGGCACGGGGAACCGGTACTGGTACCCCCAAATACCGGAGTAATCAGATACTGCCGGTACAGCAAAATACCAGCAGTATCGGATACCGGATGTACCGAACTTCCCACCCCTATCTACTATGGTACAAAGTTTAGGACAAAGTGCTTTATTTTGCAGTATGGGCAGCTGACTCCACGTCTATACTGTGATAATTTCAAATTGCAACTGTGCATTTTAGCCACTGGGGGCAGAGTGATGAAGAGGTGCCTGAGCACCTGGATCTAATTCCCCAGAGCCCAGGCAGGAGCAGGAGGTGAGGAGGGAGGGGTAGTGTTGCCACGCTGCACGTGTAGGCTTTCAGCCTTCTGGAGAATTATCAGTACAAACACAGCAGGCAGCACAACACATGCCAGCCATAAAGACAAGAAGCAACTTGTGAAGCAAGCAGAGTAAGCACCAAAAATGAGTCAGGGGGCATGGGGACAGTGAGGGAGGGGTTGTTTGGTGGTTCTGTGGGGGAGAGAGGCATGGGGACAGGGAGGGAGGGGTTGTTTGGGGTTTCGGGGGGGAGATAGACATGGGGACAGAGAGGGAGTGGGTTTGGGGGTTCTGTGTGGGGAGAAGCATGGGGACAGGGAGGGAGGGGATTGGGGGGTTCTGTGCAAGGAGAGTGAGGCATGGAGATCGGGACAGAGAGGGAGGGGTTTCTGTGTGGGGGAGTGTGATGCATGGGGACATGGAGGGAGGGGGTTTGGGGCTCTGTGTGGGGAGAGAGAGGCATGGGGACATGGAGGGAGGGGGTTTGGAGACTGTGTGGGAACTGGAGTGAGTTTGTTGTATTTTTTAACTTATGGTAAACCTTAATGGTAGCGTCTCTCTAAGCATATGTGTTACGGGTCTGATATTACTTCCCATTGACTGCTGGTTGTTTTTATAATTTTCATGCAAATTCTCCTAATCTTTCTGATTCATTTCTTGGATTTATGTCATTATGCTGTCGTGTAGCTGGAAACGGGTGTTAATATTGCCAGCTGAATGGCAACAAAAGCTGCTAAGCTCACCCATTGCCATTTTACAGTATGAATTTATCTCCCAAAGTATTTGGCCTAGTTCCATCTCTTTCATCATAGCTTGCAGGTTACTGCAAGCACAAAGGCCACATGTTGGCTAATCATGGCTATTCTATCCTGTCTTGCCTGGCTGGCCGTAGCTGCTGCAGCAGAACTGTACAGCATTTAGCATGGTTAGGTTTGTGGGAGAAACTCAATGCCGCATTCATTGTGTGTATTTTAGAACTTGACATAAATTTGTTGGGGTTTTGTGCACGTTCCACATGTTTGCAAGCAGTGGCACTGCTTCCTCCCTCCTCCCCCAGGCATTCAAAGTCAATTTTGTGGGCCCAGATGGAACTGGCCATGGCAGGGATGCTTCCTCTTCTTTAAAATGATCCCCTGGCCATTTCCCACCCAAATGTTGGTGGAGGAGATGGGTAGTGGGTAGGTTGGGTTGAGTGAGGGGGGGAGGGGGAGGGATTTATGATCACCATTTTTATATTTTTCTTTATATTTGGGTTTTTTATTGTATGCCACCAAGACTGTCTTGCGGCAGGAGGGTTATCAAATTTTGATAAACAAACAAACAAACAAACAAAACAAATTTCTTCTGTCTGCTTTATAGGAGGTGGGATTGGTGGAAGGGTTTCTCTCTCTTTCGCTCTCTCTCTTTTTTCCCTTTTGACTTTTTGCTGTATTTTAAAATGTTTCCAGACCCTTTGCAGTTTGGGTGTAGTTGGGATGTGGCTTTTCTGCAAGAAAGCCACTGGCCACATCATGTTGTCTAATGGTTATTTTACTCTGCCTGGCTGGCTGTAGCACTGCTTTAGCAGCTTCTGGCTTTTACGCTGCAGCAGAACTGTGCATCATCCATGGGTAGGGTCTTGGGAGATAGGTCCCTGGACTAGTGGGCTTACAATCTAAGAAGGACAAGTGTGAAGGGAACACAGAGAGAGACAAATACATGCACATTCCCATTTTTGGGAGATTTCTTTTACAGATGGGGAACCAAGGCTATAAATGTCCGTTATTAATTTCAAAATTTGTCTTCGCTCTGCCTACCACTGGATTGGCCCCACCGACCATTGGTCTGGTCCCACCCGCTTCTTGCCCTGCCCTCCACCCCACCAGCCTTAGGACCCACCAGCCGCCATTGTGTAAAGTGCTGCATATGCCTAGTACTGCTATACAAATGAGGAGCAGTTTTTTGTTAGCCCCATGAGCAGCTTTGTGTAAAACCACAAATGATTGTAGTGCATCGACAACCCTGGTTTGGTCAGGTCACCACCATGCTGCTGACATGGCCGTGATTAGGTTGGGGAACTGACCACACATGACCCTGGCCAGGGAGTTGTCCCAGCCCTGAGTTCATGCCTAAGTCCATGACTAAGACATGCCCTACAATGCGTCCAGCACCCTCCCCCCCCCACATGTCAAGCAGACATGGTGGCCAATTATGGACCAGTAGGTCAGTACATACAATCTAACTTGCTGTGGCCCACTTTGTCCTGGACTGATCCCGGTGTGTGTGTGGGGGGGGGGGGGGGGGGGG
>QEPC01000306.1:879227-914450 GCA_003113815.1 Sphenodon punctatus
CCCCCCCCCCCCCCCCAACCCATATCCCTCACCAAAGGCCAGGCAGAACAGCCAGGTTTTACATATATGACGGAAGGAGGGGAGATCTGGGGCCACCTGGGCCTCCACCAGGAGGGAGTTCCACAGTCTAGGTGTGGCCACTGAGAACGCCCTCTCCATAGTGGCCTCCTGGGCCATACGGGAGACTTTGAGAAGGGCACTTCCAGCGGACTGCAGAGACTACTCCAGGGTGTAGAGAGTGAAGCGGTCCCACAGATAAGTTGGGCCAAGGCTGTATAGGGCTTTAGGTCAAAACCATTACCTTGAATCAGGTCCAGAAGGCTATAGGCAGCCAGTGCAGAGCCTGGAGCACCGGTGTAATGTGCTCATAGCGACCTGTCCCCGTAAGGAGATGGGCTGCTGCATTCTGCACTAGCTGCATTCTCCAGACTGTCACCATAGGTAGCCCCAAGTAGAGCACTTTGCAATAGTCCAATCTTGAGGTAATGAAAGTGCGGGAGGTGCAGAGAATTGGAAGTGCTGAACTTTGCAATCACTTACCTGTCAGCTGCTGCCTGGAGCAGAGCCGAGGGAGGAGCCGGGGTCCTGTGGGGAGTTAAAAGCACCCAGTTAGCCTACGGCTGCGCCGTTGGCACGCAACGAAGGGTTGCGCATATAAGGGCGTGTCCTTTTGCGCATCCTTCGGCGTGTCCTGGAGCAGGAGCCCAGGTACTTTGTGTGTCGTAACTTCATGATCTTTAAATACCTGCTTTATATTTACCATGCCTTCTTCTAAACAGCCAAGGAAGGAGGTGCCTCATCTTTCTTCCTTGTCTAATAATAACTCTAAACAATGAAAGATTGAGACTTACTTCCCCGCAGCACAGGGGTCTTTAGACCTCCGGAATGTGCCGTTAGTTTCTAATCGCTATGCGATATTGTCTAGCCCTATTTCAGATTTACAAGAAAATCTGAATTATATGCTGGATGAGGATGAATGTGGGGATATTGCAAAGGTAGATACATCTGTAATCTTGGATCAAAGTAATAAGGAGGGTCCTCCCCAGATACAATTGGTGGCTGATCTGGCAGTTTTGACTGCACATACTTTAAAATTTATTCTGACCCAAATCAGAGAGTAGGGTATACAGTTTGATTCACAGAAAGTAGCAGTAGAGGATCATGGTGAATTGCAACCTGATGTCTCTCGAAAACCCCTGGTGAGGATAGAAGATCAGGCACGTGGTTTGGAATTGCCTATTCCCTATAAATCCCCAATAAGGGTAGAGAAACCTAAGGAGTTTAAAATTGCAGTACAATCTGGGGATGTAGAAATAGAGAAAAATTTAAAACTGGTATATCTTCCCAATAGTGTAATATTTGCAATTTTGCCCCTTATGACTGGGTTACTATCTTTTTGGAATACCGCATATGATGTGGTGGAACATCTGCGAGTGATATTGGGGATTAAAATAACTAGTAGGGATATAGTGTCTGTCTATAGATCATGTGTTTAATGTTAAAAAACGCTGGATTCTCAAGGTGACATTCTGTACCCCAGATTTGGCAAGGCAAGTATTAGCTCATGAACATAACCTTAAGGGGAAAATATTCATGTGTCAAGAGTTCTATTGGCTGATGATGGGAATAAACTGGTAAATCACTTAGAACCTGCTATATTGGCCCCCTGTCAGCAGGTTGGGGGGGAAAAAAAATTAGTAGCATCTAGATCTATCCCATGCCAAACTAGTAGAAACTCTACTGCTGGTGGTAAGATTGATCAGCCGGTGATTCCAGTTAAGATCCCCCAGATTAGTCCTGATATAATGGAGGTACAGGACAATAGTGGTATATCTAGTGTAAGACAGCCATCTCTGTATCCCCTGAAGCAGGTTGTTACTTCACAGAAATATCTTGAGTCAGAGACCCTGATAAATCGGTTAGACTCTCTGTGTAAGCAGCTCCAAAAATCAAGGAGTGTCACGAGACACTGCAAAGTTTCAAGGGAGGGTTCAAATAAAAGGACACAGCTGGACTTCCCTTTATCAGGATATGTTACTCCTTCTCCAATGGGGTTACCTTCTGCTGCCTCTACTCCCATGAAACAAAATGGGAATGATGGGCAAATGGGAATTTCTAAAATTAAGGTTAACGCTGAGGAATGTGGGTTAGGCCCAAACAAGGCCATGTTAGTATCGCAGGCTAAATCAAAAGAATCTCCCGTTGGGGTGAAGCATACTTCAGCCTCTGATGGGCAGGGTTCATTAGTGCAAATAAAGGAGGGGCCTTGTCCGATTGACGTCAGTAAATTTGCTGGGGAAGTGCAAGGCCAGGATGGAGGCCCGAAACTTTTACCGGGGGTGTTCTCCTTTTTGGATCGGGAGAAAGTAAAATGGGATAAATTTAAATCCTCTGGGGATGTGACAAGGGGAGAAACCCCTGATGTTATATATAAGCAAACTACAGGGGTTCCGGTTAATCTTGAAAGGCCCAATTCAGTCTTACGGAATGAATTGGAAGAAGAGGTGGAAGTCCAGGAAGACTGACTACTAACCTCAGACCTTAAGCAGTTACCAGAATTTTCCCAGGGATTAGATCTTCCAAATGGTAAGGTGCTGAGGGTTCTATCCTGGAACGTTGCGGGATGGCAAACGAAAAAGGCAGTTCCTGAATTTAAGGTTTTTTTGGAAAATTTTGATTTGATTTGCCTGCAGGAAACTTGGGTGGAAAAAAGTGAATTAGTGGAATTGGAGGGTTTCTTACAATGGGTTCTTCCAGCTATAGCCTCACAAGGGAAAAAAGGAAGAGCTGCAGGGAGTATGTTCATTTTTTTACGTGAAAATCTGGGTATTGATTTGCAGATATTACATTCTACATCTTGTTTAGTCCAAGTAGGCAGAATAATTCTGCCTCAGTTTCCCAGCTTACTAATTTATAATATCTATGCCCCACCAGGAAAGAAGGGCGATCAAGTTTGGAAATGTTTTATGGATGTTTTTCAAGAATTTTCAGAGAAATTCCCAGAGGATCACATATTAATCCTAGGTGATATAAACGCCAGGATTGGGAAAAATGCGGAGCAGATCCATGCAGTTCTTAAGATCCACTCTATGTTTGACGAAGGACAGGATATGGATGGTGCAAGAGTTTCGCGGGATGTGGTCATAAATAGCAGGGATAAACTGTTATACAGATTTATCCAGGATCACTTTTTGTGTATCCTGAATGGAAACACTGTGGGGGACTTGGAGGGGGCCTTTACCTTTGCAAATGTCAGAGGGGCCAGTGTGATCTATCTGGGCATAGTGCCTCCCTCCTTGTTAAGCTGTGTTAGACGATTTGAAATCGGGGACAGAGTAGAAAGTGATCATTTTCCCCTTATGTTGTCTGTTGAATTAATTTTTTCACAGCTAACGCGTTCTCCCCCATCTTTCCCCGGTGAAAGGGTTTTGTGTAGACGGTACTGGTCTCAAAAATTGGAGGAGCACATAGCTTCTATTATGGCCTCAGATGAAGTAAATATCCTTAAAATGAAGCTGGAAACAGCAAATGAGATTGATACCGCCTTTGGTGCTTTGGATGATCTGACACAGTTATTGCGCCCACAATTAATAAGGACATCATCAAATAGAAATAGGAATATACCCAGTTTGGGTTGGTGGGATCAGGAATGTATTCAGGCCAAGTCGATACTTAGAAGAGCTGCTAGGAGTTTAAAGACAAATAGAGAGGAGGAGGGGGTAATGGCTTATTTGTCCCTTAAGAAACAATATAAAGCTCTTATTATAAAGAAAAAGCGTTTTTTTGCAGAGGGGTTTTGGAAGAAATTATTAACTGCCTTGGATCAAAACAATACTAAAGATTTTTGGAGATTGATAAATGGCTCTTTAAAAACCAAGGAAGCTATTGTTAGGGAACCAAATATCCGTCAATCGGTGTGGGAGCAGCATTTTTTTGATATTTTCAACTCCAGCCTAGTATATGAGGTCTGTTTGGATAGAGGCGTACTAGCCTGTGTGCCCTGTTGGGAGAGAGTCACAGCATTGGAGGTGGAGGAGGCCATCCTGTATTTAAGGAATGGTAAGGCCCCAGGAGCAGATTTTCTTCCAGCAGAGCTCTTTAAGCAGAATATGCATTGGTGGTGTCCAGCGCTGGCAAATTTGTTCTCTCTGATTAACGAAGTGGGAAGGGTTCCGGAATCCTGGAGGGCAAGTATAACAGTCCCTATTTATAAAAAAGGTTGCAGAAGTAACCCCAAAAACTATAGACCGATCAGTCTCTTGCCTATAATTTCAAAGATCTATTCTAGGCTTCTCTTGAGTCGCCTAGATCTGTGGGTCAAGGAAAACAATTTGTTAGCAGAAGAACAAGCAGGGTTTCAAGAGGGAAGGAGCACAATTGATCATTGTTTCACTCTGAATCATCTGTCGCATCAGTGTAAGGCTAAGGGGTTAAAGTTATATGTTGCCTTTGTGGACTTCTCCTCCGCTTTCGACTTAGTTGATCGGAATGTGCTATGGGATAAATTGGTCAAGTTAGGAATTGATGGTCGTCTATTGCATTTAATTAGATCACTGTACACCAGTACGAGTCTCCAAATTAGAGTAAACAGGAATGGAGCTTTATCAAATAGAGTCAGGACATCAAGAGGAGTAAGGCAGGGGTGCCTTTTGGCACCCCTCTTATTCAACCTCTATGTAAATCAGATCATTATAAACATGAGAGATAGTGGTGACTACCTTGCCCCTAAGATCGGGGGTCAGCGTCTGTCAGTTATGATGTATGCAGACGATACGCTCCTATTATCTACAGCAAAACTGGGTTTACAAAGACTATTGGTAAAGTTCGGAACTGAATGTCAAAACCAAGGGTTATTGGTGAATTATAGTAAAACAAAGGTGATGGTTTTCGCTCAAAAGTTCAAGCCGGAACCCTGGTATTTAAATGGTCATCGACTAGAACAGGTCCGTTCTTTTAAGTACTTAGGAATAGTTTTCTCCCATAATAATTCCTGGAGTCCCCATATTCGTTCTGTAAAGGTTGAAGCTCTGGCAAGCTCTGTTGCTATTCAAAAATTCTATTTCTCAAAGGGAGGGAGGTTGTTTGAACCTGCCAGAAAGGTTTTTGAGAAAAAGGTGCTCCCAAAGATAGTCTATGGAGCCCAGGTTTGGGGGTATTCCTCAAAAATAGTCTCCCAGTTGGAACCCATTCAAACAAAATTCTTGAAATCAATATTGGGTATTCCTAAGGGATCTCCGTCTGCCTTGGTCAAGCTGGAAACAGGGTCACCCTCAGTTGGAATGTTGATACTGAAATGTTTACTAACTTATGTACTGAAATTGGTATTGAATCCTGTTGAATCTATAGCTAAGCATTGCCTGATTGCTAGAGAAGTGTCAAACTCCTATCCTTGGCTGAAGTATGGGATAAATCAGTTAAATAGTTTGGGTTTACCCCTTTCTTTCCTGGCGAAATATCCATTAAAAAAAAGTCTGAATCTGCTAAAAGAACGGTTACTGGATATTGACTTGCAGACTCTGAGGAGTCATGCAGGCCAAACTCGAGTTTCTCCTTTCTATGGGTTGTTGCTTCCCCCTAAGTCTGGGTGCGTATATTTAAGGGGTATTCTTGATCATCATCTGAGAAGGGCTTTCGTGAATCTGCGCTTTCAGACTTTTGTTTCCGCAGTTACTCTGGGCAGGTACTCTGGCCACCCATATGAACTGAGAAAATGTCCTTGTGGGGAAGATGAAATTGAAGATTTAGTCCATTACTTATTTTTTTGTCCCTTATTTGAGATCGCAAGAAAGGATATGTGTTCACGGATCCATCTGCCCCAGTTAGCTCCTATGCCTGAACTGGTATATTACTGTCTATCTGATGAAATTCAATCAGTTACCAAGGAAGTGGCTTTGTTTGCCCTGAGAGTAAGTATAATAAGAAAAAGGTTCACAGATTTCTAGAAAATTTTGAGAAAAAAGAAGTAAAGGCTGTTGTTTTTTTGGAAGGGTGAGGATATGGTTACAGCTACAAGATTCTCTGCTGGTTACCGAGAATCCGAATTTTAATTTTAATTTAATTTGATTCTATTAATTGTGTATTTTGATTTGTATTTAAATGTGTAATCTATACTTATTAATTTATAGGTATAGGCTTAAACTTTGTGGGTTTTAGGTTAGTTGTAAGATGTAAAATGGAGGAATGTAAAAATGGTCATGTATATTATATATGTATTTGTGTACGTATTTGTTAAATTTGTCATGGCAATAGCCAGTACAAGAAATAAATCAATTTAAAAAATTGAATTGGTAATGAAAGCATGAATGATGGTGACCAGGTCCCTATCTGAAACATACAGTCAAAGCCACCGCACCAGATGCAATTGGCGAAATGCATTCCTCACCACAGCCCCCACCAGGGAATCCTGGCAGAGCTGCGGATCGAGGAGCACACCCAGACTACGGACCTGGGATATTAGCAGAGGGCTGATCCCATGGAGTTCAAGGAAAGCCTGGGGTAGAAGAAAATATACAGTAAATAACTGTAGGACATAAACAATAAGGAAGCAGTGAAATTATTTATCTTGACTCAAGGGAGTATCATTGGGAAGAAAGAGAGAAAGCATGAAAACACAAGTGATAGTGGAGCACTGCCATCACAAACTACTTTGGACCAGGAAGCCGCTGGCAACCCAGTCAGGATCAGGTCCAGCCACAGAACAAATATTCATGTGGTTGGGCTGGGAGGAGGTAGGGAGCTTCACAAATTCGGTCTTGCCCCCATGCTGTGCCCAGCGGCCTGCCCTCACCCCCCACCCCCCATGATGAGCCGCCATGGTAACCAGTCATGATGGTGACCACTCCAGACCAGGCCAGGAACAACGGGCTATCACACATGATAATCCACTTTCGCTCTGTCAGTTGGACTGTTGGCGGCTAGCCTGGGATGTGCTCCCGGAGGTCTTTGGGATCATAGCCCAGGCTAGTCACCAACATGCCCAGGAGAACTTTGGGGCAAACATCTGGATTGCTCCCAACATATGTGACAGTGGGCCACAGGCCAAAGTCGGTCCAAGTGGGCCTAAACAGGCCACTGCCATGTTTTTTAACACCCAAAGTTAAAAAGAGGAGGTTTTAGAAAGAAAAGACTACCAAGGCACAAGGGTATAGTGAGTTAGAATGGGCCAAAGTGAAGAACAGGGAATCCCTCCCTCTCCCACTGCACTAACCAAGAACGCCCAGTGTGGATGGTTGTTACAGACCTCTATTCTCCCGAGTCCTGGTGTAGTTTTACTCTGAAGCTGCCTAATATGACAATCTACTAGTTTTCTCAAGGAAATGAAGAAAGTTATCCCCTAAGGACATTATAAACCAGAGTGGACAAAGAATAGGAATTATCCTAGAAGCATCTTCTGTTGGTATAGACAAGTTAGAATTACTGAATAGTATGACTGCAAGGGACCTCAGTAGACAATAGTTGCTTCAAGGCAGGATGCTCTAAACTTAGAGCCCTTCTTCTTCTTCAAGGACCTTGACTTGCTTCTGCCACTCCTGTGGCTCTACACTCCTCAGAGTGTCTGATTCCTGACCAGACTAGGGGGTGTGCACTTTGTTTTAATTATTTCAGTAACAAAAACAACATTTTCATTTTTGTTATTACAATAACAAAAATGAAAACAATAATGAAATCAATAATTACTTTGGGTTGTTTTTTTTCCACTTAGTTTTTGCGTGGCAGAGTGGCAGTTATTTTTTGAGGGAAAATGTGGAGAGGGGAGGAGGGACCAGTGTTGAACTCTTGAACTGGGGCTGTGATGGGAGGGGTGAGCAGACAGCAAGGACCTGATAGATTTAATCGCTGGCCAATGAGCAGAGCAAGCAGGTCCCAGCCAGTCACTTGCATGGCACCCTGTGATTGTTCAATGCCTTCTGCCTCCCAGAAACAATCATGGGGGCTCTGGGGAAGGCACTGGCACACTGAAACACTTTATATTGTCAGGTCCAGGCTGTTTGAATCTTGTTCTGTGTTAGGTCTTGCTGTGTCAGGTTGCATTTATAGAACTCTGGTGCTTGCACTAAAAATCTTCCCCACCACTCAGTGTTATACATAGTATACCTTGCCTGGACCTTTTGGCAAAATCTCAGTTCTTGGTTTTATTGGTTCTCAGTTCTCCCTTTATCAGTTCTCTCAGCTCTATCGATATCAGCGGTATCAGATCTTTAACATTGCAGTTTTCACCATTGACTTCAATGGGAAAAAACACAATGTTAAAGAACTGATAATGTTGATAATGCAAAAGAACCAATATTGCCTAGAACCGGTATTATTGGATATATCGGATTAGAACCGATAGCACCATTATCTGCCACTATCGGTTCTCAGCAATACTGAGAGTCCCATTAGGGATGTGCAAACGTGGTTCAGATGTTTGGAGTTCAGACCGAACACAGTCTGTTCAGACGTCCGAACTGAACGTCCGAACCGAATGTCTGAACCGAACTCAAAAATGACTGAACAGTTTGATCATGTTCGGGTGAGTTCAGATGAGTTCGGGGTGGGAAAAAACATGACTGGAAGGCCCATTCGGGTGGGAATAACATGACTGGAAGGGGGAAGGCAGCTGAGGAGCAGACTTCCTGGCACCAGAGGTGGTCTCAGGGACAAATGATACCAATACCGAAAAAAAATCGGTATTGATATTGGTACCAATAGCGCTATTTCGAATGTTTGGCCATGTACGGCCGAACCGAACTGCACTGAACCGTACAACTGAACCCAAAATCGATTTTCAAACTGAATGACTGAACGGCCGAACATCCGAACCGCATTCTGTTCGCACATCCCTAAGTCCCATCCCTAATACATACTATAGGTTATTAGGTTTAGGTTAGATTCTGTACATGCATATTACGTATTGTGCACTACTGCATCATAATGCGAAAAGGAGGAAGGAGGTCAGAGAAGTCTGGGGCAGGTGGCTGACAAAAACAGAAATGAAACCAAAAACAAAATTTTCATTGTTGCACGATACCAATACCGAAACCGATATGATACCAATAACGACACCAATAAGGAAAAACTAAATTTTGTTAGTAACAAAAAAGAATGACAGTTTTTAATAACGAAAATGAAAAATGAGAATGAATAATGACATGGATCCCTGGTGCACTCTAGACCAGGCAGGCATCTCCCTTATTTAGGGCCCATTTCCCTGGATGCTACCCACTTGGGAATGGTTAGCATCACACTCTTTGGTGTCTCTCACCAGGGTCCCTAATCTTGGTTGTCTCTCTCCTCAGAGTTCTCCAGGCCTCTCTCTGGTAACTCCTACTAGCTTCCTCTAATCCTCCAATAATCTGCCAGGGCAGTGCTACTACCCAGCATCAGGGCTCACTCATGCCTGTATTTGAAAGGGTCCCAGTGTTGTATGGTTTCCTTCCCTAACATCCTGGTCTCTTCCTATTATCCCCAGCTCTCTCTCAGCAGTAGTGCTAAAATGAGTACCTGCAAAACCAGATATACCTGACAATTTACAACACTTTTATATTTTTATTTTCTGTCCCAGAAAGTAGACTTCTGGTACTGGAAGGTCAGCATCCAGTCCCAATTTTTTGGTTTTCCATCCTGATTTTTCAGTTTTATGTCCTGATATAATGATCGGTAATTGGATATTCAAAAATTTGGTACCGGCAATTACCGATTTTTCAGACATTCACATACCTGATCAGTAGTACCAGGAAGCACGTCAAGTACTCGAGGTGGTAAAAAAAAAGCAGGCATTACCTGTGGGTACTAAATTAAATACCCATTTCAGCTCTACCCAGCAGGGCCCTTGCCTTAAGTTAATTCACCTTATGTGGGTGTCTGCCAAAGTATCTGCCTCTAACCCTTCAGTACTGCGGCTATAAACCAATGTCTTGGTACTTCTGTGGGCCCTCAGTTCATAAGCTTTCATGCTAGTTTCTGAATCTCCAGCCCATACTGGTCTTCCAGCTCTTTTGCCTGCCTCCCTTGCAAGTACACTTGTTAACTTTCCCTTTCTAGAGCTCCCAGAGGCTCTACCTCTCTTGTAGCTTCCCTGAGCAGCTAGCTGTCCTGGAGAGCTCCCATGCTCCCCATAGTGGGAGGGAGCTCATTCAACCCTCTTTCCACTAATGTACTTTTCTTTCTGACTTGGAACTGGTACTTTATATCCAATCCAGCTGGTCACCCTGAATTTGACCTGTAGGCTGCATCCTGGTAATTGCTCTGCCGCCGCAATTAGCCTCTCCCTAGCTGACCCCAGGTCTCTACATGACAAGGTACTAATCAATTTATGGACCTAGTCCTGTGGGACGCACCTACAACACCTTGCCACACACTGGTTCCCACCTCTTTTAAAAGTGGGACCTCAAGCTCCAACATCCTTGAGAAACACCCCATTTGACAAAGAGTGACTATAGTCCAGTTTATAGAATGGAACAGGATCCATCACCACAGCCCTGCCCCCTTGACTGTCTCCTTCAAATCAGAATTGGAAAAGCACCAAGAGACAGTGCTGTGCTATTGTCCGAGATGTGCTTGATTTGTGGATCAACATGTCAGAGTCAATTTTCCAGTGTGATTACCCCAGCAGCTTCCATAACCACTAAATTAAATTAATTCCATACAAATGACAATGAATGCAATACACAAAAAATAAAGGCCGATTGTCTGCTATATTTTTTATTAACTTCAAGTTTCTCCAGGGGAATAATGGTAACCACTCTTTTTCTATCCTATCTTCAATCCCTACTGTGAGTCTCAATTTTACAAGTTGAGAATGGATCTCCCTGTATATGCAAATAATAGAGAATGTGAGTCCCCCAGCAGGCTTGCTTTTGCAACTTGTATTAACTAAATTGTCTTAGCACTTACCGAGCACCCTGCTGCATGCAGCACAGGAGTCAAATGGCTACTGCTACAGCATTGCTTTGCATGCAAGTGACAGGTTATTTACTGTGCTTTGCTTTATCTGCCTTCCCGTAGAATATGCACATTTTATCCCTGCTGTGCCTTGAGTTAACTGGGCAGGTTTTTCAGTTTGGTGCTGATTTCATGATTGTATCTTAGCATAGATACTATGATTTAGCATAAGTTTTATAGCAGATACACTTAAGTGTATAAGGAATGACCTCAGCATGCAGTTCCCCTTGAAAGCTGTATCTGAAATAAATTCATCCTCTGCGTGTATATTAGAGACAGGATTTGCCTCGAAGCTGATGTATATCTTCTTTGTGGATTGTTTAAAATAAACATCAAACCTTTTCTTCATCACTGTTAATTATTTAGCTCCTTGTCACCTGATTGTACCTTTTCCTCCTCTTGTGGATTCAAAGTGCTTTGTTTATTATTTCCCCTGGTGGCTGATCACCTCTCTTCTCATGTGTTATTGCTTCTCATCTTATGGCAGGTGCTGAGATTTGTTCGGTAAATGTTAACAGAAGTGGCAGACGAAATTTCAGCATTCACTAGCAAATGTCCTCGGAACACCAGCAACAGAGAGAACCCAACCAAAAGGCTTCTGCCAGAGACTGTTTGATCATAAACCTCTCAAGCAGAAAATTGGCAATCACTGTAGAAACAATTCCTCAGGAAAGTATTCAACTTTCAAATAACCCTGAAATGCAACTCAATGGCGTTTGATTTGAAGTGAGGGAGTCCAACAGTCCATCCATCCCATATCAGGACTCCAGTGTGAGGCATGCTCCAGCCTGCAGTCATTCTACATGCCAACCTCTAGGAACTAAAGTAGATGCAGCGGGGAAAAGTTCCCCCAAAATTTAAAGGATAATTCTCTATAGCCACTAGTTTCCAGATGACTAAAGGAGTTTTGAGGGATTCCTAGAAATACTGATCTGCTTTAGAAGATGCCCCAAGCTTATCTTACTGAATTGTCATCAAACCTGGGAATCAAACAGGTACAATTAAAATCTGGAACCCTCAATCTGTTCTCCCTCAAAGGGTAAAAACAGACCTGCGGGTGGTGTGGCAACATCCCTGCCAGGTCCAGGAAGGGAAACAGCAGCCAACCCTTCCTGGGTTGGAAAGGGACACTGAACAAAAGTGCCCACAGCCAGAGAGCTGTCACTCCAACCGCACCACCCAGGTTGGGCAGAGCGGTTGACAAATATACAGGTGGCCGACCCCATCCCCACCCCACTGCCAGCACCCTGCCATGATGGACAGCCATGGCCATCTCTGCCCCGAGGAAGCAGGTAAGTCACAGACCACAGTGGGTTACAGCAGGCCAATGCAGGCCATCATCTAATTTGTTTTTTTATCCAAACTCTCTCCATCAGCCCATTCACACAACACCTTCTTACAGTGGGTAGAAGCACAAACACATGAGCGTTTGATAAAAAATTATCTAACCACTTCCTGTGCTCCTTCCTGTGTTCCTTTGTTTTCTTCCACCCCATGCAAAAATGTTTGCTTACAAGAATCTTGCTCTATCAAGTAGCAATAGTGTTGTGCGATTTGATTAACCTGGAGCAAGTTTCAGTCCTCTATACTGAAATGTTTTGTTATTTCTTACTTCTAAGTGACCATGGAGATATGGCCAGAGAGTCCTGGAATAGGGAGTACCTCCTCCTCCCTGTGCTCCTTGCCACTTCCAAAATATTGCATGGAGGGAGGGGTGCATTGTAGGGAATACCACAAGGATTTAGGGAGGGAGGCAGAGGAGTGGGTGGGGCCAATCCAAAGCCACATGGATCTTGTGTGCACATGCATGCAGTTTCTGTGAGGCACAATGTTCCCGCAATGGAATTCCGCACAGTTTGCACATGGCTGTGTGTGCGTGAGACTGCACGTGGGGTCTGCGGGTCTTGGAATCAGTCCCATTGAAATGTGAGGGAATCAACAGTTGTGTGAAAGCGTGGTCTTTTTAATGACACATTTTGGAAGCCTCGATATTGGGGTTTCCAAAATGCACCTTCAAAAAGAACACACATGAGATGATTTCTATGGTGGCCGGCTACTTCTGGTGCATCTAAATGCACTCCAAGGGGCTTTTCAGGAAGCGCATTGAAGAACATGCTGCCTCCGGCTGCTCATATAAAGCGGCCTCAGACAAGACAATCACAGATTAAGGAATGTGTGTGCCATGATTTAGGGGAAAATGTGAATGAGCCCTGTGCAGAGTGTTTGTCAATGTGTGTATACACACACTAGATTTGAAGTGCAGTGTGCCCGAGGTGATGTCATCTGGGATACACAGCATGGTGAAAGAAGAATTATCTAATCAACCTGCTCCAATCACTTTACATTTGAAGAAAACAGTCAAGGATGTAGGGAGTGAGAAGAGACTAACTGAAGGGTCTTACACCCAGGTGCAGCCCTGCCTGCTGCTGGGACCTGGCAGCTACCACAGCCTTCAGTCTGCCCACATGACACTCCCTTTCCAACACCATACAGCTGTGGGCAGATCGGCCACCGCTCTAGACTGCTTCCCACAGCTCTGTGACATTGTCCGGGTCTGGGTAACCTCCAGCCAGGTGTGGAGCTGCACAGGCTGTCCATGAGTAGACGGATGGCAGCTCTGCCTCAAGTCGGTACCCTAAACTTAGGTGGCCCGCTCTGCTGGTGGTGCTCTGGGATGTTCCAGAGCACCGCTAGTGGGGCTGGAGCAGAGCAGGTGCTTCCTGCTCTTCTTCTGCTTCACCTGCACACCTGGCAACATGCCTTTAAATTGATGGGCCACCCGGTGTGAGGCGGAGCAGAGCCGTGCATGCCATCCATCTAAAGCACCCGATGTAAGTCTAAAATTTATCTGCAGAAACCCTACTGCAGTTAAGGCCACAATCCTAAAACTACTTACACTGGCTGTTGGTTTTAGTCATTGGGACTACTCTGGAGTAAGTAGTTTGAGGATAGCAGTCCAGATTTCATTGAGAAATGAAAGCCCAGAGGTAAGTACAAAGGTAAGTACTAGGGACAGGAACATGTGTGATGCATTGGGAATTAGGATAGTGGTGGCAGGGCCGAGTAATTCATAAGAAAAAACAGTAGGGGAACAATTGGGGTGTAAAACTCATGGCCTCCGATGTCTATACACTAATGCACAGAGTATGGGAAATAAGCAGGATAAACATGAAATCATAATACAGGATGGCAAATATGATTTAATAGGTATTACTGAGACTTGGTGGGATGAAACACATGATTGGAATGTATTAATTGAAGGATATAACTTGTTTAAAAATAATAGACCCAACAGAAAGGGAAAGGGAGGAGCATCATACGAAAAAAATTATAATAAAAAAATGATACACCTGCACAGAAAACCACAAATCTGAGCATGGAAGGGCTTTTGTGAACATCTGGGTAAAAATAAAAGGAGAGAGAAATAATAGCGATATTATGGTTGGAGTGCCTACTACGGACCACCAAGAAGAGGATGTGGATGATGCTTTCCTAAACCAGATTACAAAATTTTAAAATAGGCAAGACATAATAGTAATAGGGAACTTCAACTACCCTGATATCTGTTGGAAACCAAACTCTGCTAAGGATGGCCTATCCAATAAATTTTTGGCTTGCCTTGCTGACAACTTCATCTTTCAGAATGTGGAAGAAGGAACGAGGCTATTTTGGACTTGATCCTTACCAACAGGGAAGAACTGGTTGATGAGGTGAAAGTAGTGGGAACCTTGCGTGGAACTGATCACTTCATCTTGGAATCCATGATATCAAGGAAAGGGGAAGCTGAGCATAGTCGGACATTTACATGGGACTTTAGGAAAGGTGATTTTAATAAACTCAGAAAAAAGCTAGATAGGATCCTGTGGCTAGAAAATCTAAAAGAGAAAGGAGTCCAAGGGTATTTTCAGAAGTGATGCTACCATGCTTGGCCACACTTTATCACACTTAAACCCACCCCGGGGTCACAACCACTGTCACTTCTGTTCAGTTGATGCCTGATGTTCCCCACACTTTGCTCTGAACTGTGGTAGCAGTAACCACAGGTTGTGGTCTCAGAAAATCATGGTGAACAACCAGTGGTAAGCGCTACCACAATTTGTGGAAAAGTGTGGTAAGGCACACCGTCATGTCTGTTCTGGTTACTGGCCTACCCCAGGGCAGGGTGGAGACCGTTACCCCGGATTGGGTCTAATCGTGGTAGCATCAGACATGATGCTACCACAGGGTGATTTCAGATGTGACGTTAACATGGTGAACCACGGTGAATACCCACCTGTGGTCACCATGTCCCATACGTCTGTTCACGGCGCGCCAGATGTTGGCCACGGTCAATCCCCACATGGGGTTCGTTTGAACCACGCTTCCCGGGCTAGCCGGGGGAAGGTCCCGGGAAGCGTGGTCAAACGGACCCCGGGCCGTGGCCAAGGAAAAGTAACGTCTGGCCGCGTGCCACGGCCCGGGATCCCCGGCGGGATCCCGGGCCGTGGCACGATCGGCCGGACGCGGCGGCCGCATTGGCCCCGCCGCCCGCCCGTCTCCTCGGAGGGCGGGCGGCGGGGTGCGTGGAGGGGGCGGGGCCGCACGGCTGCACGTTGCGCCGCGCGGCCCCGGCCCCTCCCACTGTCCCCACCGGGATCCCCCCAGCACGTCTGTTGTGCCATTACGGGGTGACCCCGGCGGGGAACGAAGCCGTTGGTGCCGGTACGGGGCCAACGGCCTATGTATCGTCTGAAAATACCCACACTTAGCCACACTTTATCACACTTAAACCCACCCCAGGGTCACAACCACTGTCACTTCTGTTCAGAAAACTCAGATGTTCATCACACTTTGCCCCAAACTGGTGGTAGCAGTTACCACCGGTTTGGCCCTAACCCCATATTGGGTCTAAGTGTGGTAGCGTCACTTCTGAAAATACCCCAAGATGGGTGGAGTTTCTGAAAAATGAGATACTGAAAGCACAATTGCAAACATTTCCAATGAGAAAGAAAATGTGAGATATCTAACAAAACCAGTTTGGCTGCACAAGGAGCTTTCTGAGGAGCTGAGAATTAAAAAGGACATGTATAAGAAATGCAAGATGGCTGGGACAAGTCACCAAGGACAAGTACAGACAAAGGGAAGTCCAAATCTGTAGGAACGGTGTCAGGAAGGCTAAAGATCAGAATGTTCTGAAACTTGCAAGAGAAGCTAAGAACAACAAAAAGGGTTTTTTTCAGCTATGTCCAAAGCAAGAGAAAGAGCAAGGAAACAATACATCCACTGTTTGGTGAAAATGGCAAAATGTTTACAGGTGACCGAGAGAAGGTGGAATTGTTCAACTCCTATTTTGCCTCCGTCGTCTCCCACAAGGGAAACTATGTCCAACCTGGCAAAAGTAGCACTAATGATGAAGGGAAGTAATTGCAGCTCAGGATAGGTAAAGAGATGGTAAGAGAACACCTAGCTACTTGAGTTAAAGTCCTCGGGGCCAAATGAATTACATCCTAGGGTACTGAAGGAACTTACAGATGTTATCTCGGAACCTCTGTCTATACTCTTTGAGAACTCTTGGAGAATGGGTGAGGTGCAGGAAGACTGGAGACGGGCAAATGTTGTCCCTATCTTCAAAAAGGGGGGGGGGAGGAGGAGAATCCAGGAAACTACAAACCAGTCAGCCTAACATCAATACCTGTAAAGATTCAAGAGCAGATTATAAAGCAGTAAATCTGCAAGCATTTAGAAAACAATGCTGTTATTATTAGGAGCCAGCATGGGTTTGTCATTGTCAAGAACAAATCATGCCAGACGAATCTTATTTCCTTTTTTGATTGAGTGACTAATTTAGTAGATCATGGGAATGTTATGGACATAGTATATCTTGATTTCAGCAAAGCATTTGACAAAGTCCCCCATGATATCCTTCTTCACAAGCTGGTTAAATATGGACTTGATGATCCTACCATTAGGTGGATTTACATCTGGTTAAAGAATTGTGCCCAAAGAGTGGCTCCCCATCAGTCTGGAGGGAGGTATCGAGTGGGGTGCCTAAGGGTTCAGTCCTGGGCCCTGTTCAACATCTTTATTAATGACTTGGATGAAGGACTAAAGGGGATGCTTATCAAATTTGAAGATGACACAAAACAGGGATGGATAGCTAACACCTTAGAAGACAGAAACAAGATTCAAAAGGATTTTGACAGGATGGAAAGCTGGGCTAAAACTAACAAAATGAAATTCAACAGAGATAAATGTAAAGTTCTGCACTTAGGTAAGGAAAATCAAATGCACAAGTATAGAATAGGTGATACCTGGCTTGCCAGCAGTACATGTGAAAAGGATCTGGGGGTTGTAGTTGATCACAAGCTGAACATGAGTCAGCAGTGTAATGCAACCGCAAAAAAGGTGAATGCAATTTTAGGCTGCATTAACAGAAGCATAGTGTCCAGGTCACAAGAAGTAATAGTTTCACTCTATTCTGCACTAGTCAGACCTCATCTGGAGTACTGTGTTCAGTTCTGAGCACCACATTTTAAGTAACAAATTGGAACATGATCAGGGGAGGGTGACAAAGATGGTCTGGAACCCCAAGTCCTATGAGGAAAGGTTGAAGGAGCTGGGTATGTTTAGCCTGGAGAAGAGAAGACTAAGGAGAGACATGATAGCCATCTTCAAATATCTGAAAGGCTGTCACATAAAAGATGGTGAAGACTTATTCTTTGTTGCTCCTGAGGGCAGGACTAGAACCAATGGGATCAAATTACAAGAAAGCAGATTTCGGCTAAACATTAAGAACTTCCTAATGATAATAGTTGTTCGACAGTGGAACAGACTGCCTAGGGAGGTGGTGGGCTCTCCTTCGCTGGAGGTTTTCAAACAGAGGGTAGACGGCCATCTGTCAGGGATGCTGTAGCTGTGGATTCCTGCACTGAGAAGGGATTGGACTACTTGACCTGTGAGCTACCTTCCAACTCTAAGATTTTATGAATCTATGAAATATTGGCTGGAATGATACACAATAATAAAAAGATGGGAAATACCTTTTATCACACAAAATAGGAGCAAAATAAAACTAGACTGAAAAATTCAACACTTGCAGGTTTTATTCCTCTATTGTGACCATGAGCAGAACATGTAAGAGGATAATATACTTAGCAAATAGTTTGAGGTATTATAGGGGGAAAAGGCAATTGTCTGACAGGATAAATGAGCTTAAGAGTGAGATTACTGTATGTAAGCAAGTGTTTTCCTTTGATATCATGGAAATTGTGATTTGAAATACACTAGTGAATCAAAAATAATCAGAGATGTGAATTAACTATTCAGCAGGGAAGAACAGGGGGGAAATTACAAGCCCTTATTTTTCCGATTGTGTAAATGAAAAGGGAAAACTGATCTGTGGAAAAAGGAAAAGAAGAAAAATGTGCACTCTACATCTTTGTAGTTTTGGCAAGAAATGTAGAAGAAATAAAGTAATCTACATTCCAGGATTTAGGTTAACTGTGAAAATGAAAATGTATTACATTTATAGACTTAGTGTTCACTGTTTTCTCTCTACAACCACCACCTCCACCTTCAAATCTTATCTAGCTGCCACCAACCTCCAGTGGATGCTGGCAAAACTGTCCTCATTCCTTCAGTATTAATGATTGTGGACTAAGTCAGGAAGTCTTCCTGAGGTTCAGTCTATATCTGCCTTCCTTCAGCTCGTAACCATTGACTCTTGTCCTGCCCTCCATATCAATGGAGAACAAATAGTTTCAACTTTTTATATGGCTTAGTTGTAGACAGTTATCATACCCCTCTTTGTTTTCTTTTATCCAAGCTAAATATACCCAGCTCTTTCAACATCTCATACGATTTGTGTTCCAAATCATTTATCATTTTTGTTACTGTCCTCTGCAGAAGTAAATTCTGCTACCAAAATGGTTCATTTACATTCTGAAAATGATTAAAATTAATAAGGAAGTTTGCAAGCCAAAATAGTTTTTGAACACGATTCTAAATTTCACTTACATCAGAAGGACAAGCCAAGACAAGCCACATGAGTTTCATATGAAACTTATTGAGTTCCTCTGTGCATCTGGGGTGACTCTCTGTGTAAATTCAGATTTATGGTCCTTCCCTGCAACTGTCCTCTCCACTTGCCCTAAAGTAGTGTCCAGAATCACCCCTCTGCAGGCCAGTTGGAAGGCTAGTTCCATGCTTTATAGTTAATACTACCTATTGTGAGTACAGACATATGCAGAACCAATGTTTTCAAGACACATGATGCTGTATGCCTCTTTTTTGAAAGACTAGAATTATGTGCTTAGGTGTGTATGTGTTTTTGGAGTGAAAGTGAATTGTGAGACATATTGATGATAAGGGTGCCATTTTCTACATGCAGTTTTCTTATGTGAAGAGGTGGTTGGGTGGGAACAATTCCAACTTCTCAATTAAATCAAAATGCAAACTCCAGGCCAAAGCACCTAAAAACATTCAAGATGGGAGAAAAGAAAAACAAAACAAAAGCCGGGCAAAGCTGGAAAACATTTTGTCAGTGGGTATTTTCAGACATTACGAGATCACAGTGAACCATGGTGAATACCCACCTGTGGTCACTGTGCCTCAAACGTCTGTTTGGCGGCCACCAGATGTTCGCCACGGTCAATACCCACATGGGGTCATTTTCAACCACACTTCCTGGGCTAGCCGTGGGAATTTCCTGGGAAGCGTGGTGAAAGTGATCCCCCCAAAAAATCACATCTGGTCAGGTGCCACGGCCTGGGATCACTGGTGGGATCCCGGGCCATGGCGATTTCGGCCAGATGCTGTGGCCACATTGGCCCCGCTGCCCACCCGTCTCCCCAGAGGGCGGGCGGTGGGGAGTGTGGAGGGGCCGGGGCCGTGCAGCCGCACGTTGTGCCATGTGGCCCTGCCCCCTCCCAGATTCCCCACCGGGATCCCCTGGCAAGTCTGATACGGCGTGACGGGGTCATCCCGGTGGGGGATGATTTGGTTGTTTTCAGTACAGGACCAAGCGGCCCTGTAACGTCTGAAAACACCCAGTGTTTCAATACCAATGCACAGAGATATAGGTGATTCCAATAAATCTTCATACTTCCTTGAGTACAGACATGACACACTTTCTATACTTGGGCTGTTCTCTGGAAATGCGGTAGGCACTTTCCCAAATATTTACAATGTGGGGAAAATCAAGAGGCTTTTCTGTCAATTGAAACACAAGGTGGGAGTTGTATATATGCTAACCTATTACAGACAGCAAGAACATCCACAAATCACTCATAACTCAACCAACATGAGTTTTTTATTGTCTTACTTATGGTGGGGAAAATAGTCTTTTACAGCATGTCTATTAGAATTTTTACATAAAAACCCTATGATTTAATGGAGTAGTTAAGAAGAAAATTAAAGAACTTGAGGTTCATAAAAAAAAAAAGAAGGAAATTGCAAGTTGCATGCCAAGTAAGCAATAAGACATTGTACAGTCTCACATATTGTGCTCACTTATGACTTAGTCTCCATGCACCCACACTTTGCCTTGGTCTTCTAACCCAACACTGGGTCTGGCTTCCCCCTCAGCCCCTTGATGACGTTACATGACAACACTGGGTCTGAGAAAAACAGGGAGAGTGAGAAAAAGCAAAGGGGCAGGGCCAGCTTGCTGTTCCTGATTTTCTTCTGTATCTGGCACATGATAATAATTAGCCTTATGCTGACCAGATTATTGGGACTGAAGAGAACACCAGGGCTGGGGATGGTAGAGGGGTAGGGACTACCTTGTTGCCTCCTGCCCCAATGCTGTTGACCTGACATTGTAAGACTGGGGCTGTAGTTATTGGGCAATACTGGAACTGCATTTCTTTATAAACTAGTACCCCTATGTCATGTATCTCATATAATAACTAATAAGCATATATTTTTGGCCATCTGTGTTATAATGTTTTGAAAATTAAAATTAGCCTTTCTTTGGTGACCTTTTATTGAACTGTTTGTATAATGACCTCTTAATGAACTCTTAACTATATACTGGGAGAGAGATTTAAATTGTTAGTTTGTGGAGAATGTCCTTCTGACTTGTTTTAGGACTGGGGTTTTATCAGTTTGTGTCTCAGTGATTAATGACTCCATGGCACACGTATCTCCTTTCAACTAGGTTCAAGGGTTATCTCCCCTTGAAGTAAAGTTTTAGCTTTAAATTAGGTAGCAGTTGGATTTAACTAATTGGTCAGCAGCTAATTTTGAAGAAAACCTGACTGAAACTCCATGGTCAGTCTCCTCTGTAATGGACGTCATCTAACTGGGCTCCTCAAGCAGGAAACTTTGTATAAAACTCAAAGCAAGTTCTTTGCTTCAGGGTAAAGATTCTAAATTGACATGGGAGTCTTTTCCCACCTTGATGGCAGAAGTGGGCACAGAACTGGGTAATATGAAAGTATATTCTTTTGATGCATTTGAGCCAATGAATTAAGCATATGGTAGATTTTAGGGCTGTTTCTTTAAACAGACATGTTTGTTTAGATCATGTACTTGTAGCTGGCTTTGATTCTCTTTTGTAACATATTGGTACTTTTCATTTGAATGTAAGTAAACTATGCTTTATATTTATAACATTCTTTGTCTCATGACCTCATTTATAAACAATATTGTCTTTACAATACTTTGCTGAGCTGGTTGGCTTTTAGCACAGTTTAACCTAAGTTTCCACAATCTGGAAAAGAGCAGCCCTATATCCAGTTCAAGATTATGTCTGACTGGACCACTAGGCACATTTTCCTTTTGAGGAAACTGAAGCACAACGCAACACCTATACCACAGGAAGATCTCATATCACCAACATCCAGAGTGTGTTAGGTTCCCTGCCTGGCAATGACGGATCCTTACCAGATGCCGGAACCCGGCTTCACTGAACATGGGTCCTATTTCTAGGCAACCAGAGATGCCACCGTGCACTAAGGCACCGCCACTAGGGTGGCGTTAAGACCCACATGACCTTCAGGACACCATGTCGCATGCTTCCCAGGTTGCTGGGCAAGCAGGAGCGCAGCTAGAGAGCCGCAGAAGGACAGGGCCTGGGATGGAGGCAATTGGGAACACGTGGAGACAGGGAAAAAATTGTATAAAACCATAATGGAAGCCTCCCTCCTTGCCAGTAATCATATGAGAGGCTGGCCCTGTGCTGTGACTGTGATAGTTTGGACCTTGGAGATTAGGGATGGGCGAACGCAGTTCAGAAGTTCGGATCGAACTCGACTAGTTCAGTCGACCGAACCGAACTTCCGAACCAAACTCGATTTTCGAACTGAACCGAATTTCCAAACTCGGTTCTGTTCACCCATCCCTAAAAAATAATATTCCATTTAGTTCAATGGGGTTTCAATTTCCGAACTCAGTTCGGAGTTCGGACCGAACTCGAATAGTTCGGTTGACTGAACCAAACTTCCGAACTGAACTAAATTTTTGAACTGAACCGAACCTCCAAACTCGGTTCTCATCACCTATCCCTATTGGAGATCATGTATCTGTGTGCCTGGGGGTGGTGGTGAGGGGTGGATGGTTTAAGTGGGTTAGGATTGAGTGCGATAGAGTTTCAGTGAACGTAAGGATTAGTGTGGCTCTGTAAGGGTGACTGTGCATGTTGGAGTGTCTGTGTGTGTCTGTACATACCAAGCCCCTCCCCCCCGAACCTTGCACTCTCCCCTTCCCTTTTACTGGGTGCCAGGAAGTGACACGTGTGTTCACGTACCATTCTTCCCTCACCCCCCTCCACTGTCAGTAACCCCCCTGGACCTGGTACCCACTACATGAGCACGGATACCCCTGGTGAACTTCATTGGCTGAGAGACTTGAAGAACATGAGTAGCCTTTACCTTGTACCCCTTCCTGCCTTCAGGGAACTGCCCTCTCCACACTATGATGATCTGGGTTGCTCTTGGTTTCCAAGAGAAAGCCCACACAAGATCCTGAGGGAAATTCTTCTCCAGGCACACCGCACTAGGGCTGGAGTCAGAGCAGAGATCCCGCCTGGGTGTACCACACCTTATCCATCATACCCATTCCCCCATTCCCCTTTCTTCTTCCCTAGGGATGGGCGAACGTGGTTCGGAAGTTCGGAGTTTCGCCCAAACTCGAACTGTCCAGACGACTGAACTTGAACCCGAACGCGAACATACCGAACAAACCGAACACCAAACGGCGAAATGGCCGAACAGTTCGGTCAGTTCGGATTGCGTTCGGATGAGTTCGGGTGGCAAAAAAAGGTTCACTGGAAGGTCAAAAATTACAGGGAGGTGGCAGTCACTGAGGAGCAGACTTCCAGGCACCAGGGGTGGAGAGGCTTGCAAGAAACAAAACTAATTATCTGCCTCACCACTTCCCAACACCTTCTGAGCTAGTCACTGTTCCTGAACAGCAGGTGTTGAGTAGGATTTTTAGATTGCTTTAAGTTTCATTTCAGTTTTGTACTGAAATGAAACTTAAACCATAAACTGAAACCTTGTGTTATGCACTGTACAGACTCATTGAGTATGTAATGTATGTATTTCACTACAGGCTCCTCTTCTGTTTGTGAAGATTCCCCCCATCCCATATATATTGGATGTATATATGGATATATATATCCATATATATATCCATATCCATATATATATATATATATATATTTGGATATGGATATGGGATGGGGGAGATAGATAGATAGATAGATAAAGACAGTTGTAGGAGTTACCTTAGTGATAGAGATAGCGTTAGTGATTTAGTTTTAGTGTTTGTAGGAGTAGGTCTGTGTACTTATTAGATAATCCATTTACTTCATAGCATTTAGAATAGTTAATAGCAGTTAGATTTAGTGTAGACAGATATATATAATATTAGATTTAAAAAAATAAGAAAACCCCATATAAAAACCAAAAAACCAAATAAAGAACAAAAGAAAACCCAATAAAAAACCAAAAAAAATATTTAAAAAAACCAACAACCCATAACAACACTTCCCGAACGGCCGAACGGCTGAACCGAACAGCCGAACAGCCGAACCGAATGCCCTGTTCGGATGAACAAACCGAACAGCCGAACCCGAACTCAGCGAACGAACCGAACAAACAAACAAACCGAACGAACGAACCGAATGAATCCGAACCGACCGACCGAACCGATGTACCGAACGCAGCCGAACCGTGATCTGTTCGCCCATCCCTATTCTTCCCCATCTCCCCTAAAAGAGTGCAGAGCAAGGGATGAGCTGTAGGCACCTCCAGTCCAGACCTAGGAATATTGCTACACTATTCTGCTACAAATTTGTTGTGGAAAACTCATTGCTGTAGAAACAGTGGCCCACGTTGGAGCACTAAGGTACAGGGAGTCTGGGGGAGCACCTGCACCAACTCCAAAGGCAGCATCTGATGGGGTGGAAATATCAGTTTTGCCAGTGTTCGGTATCGCCGATAATGGCATATGTTAGATTTAAATCCAAGATTCTGTAATACCAGTCGTACCAGATCTTCTGTATGGTCTCTGTTCTCAGTTCTTTAAAACAACTCTTGGGCACAGATGTTGTATGTGTTTCCTTGAGTCCTCTTGGAGTCCCTACTCCCTCCCTGTGGTAACTTTGTTATGGTTACATTTGGCACCTTTTTTTACCCTGACTTGGATTGGTTGCCTTTTTTGAATTCAAAAAAGGCATCCAATCCTGAAGCTTCCCTAAGATTTTGTGAGGGGGTGGGGATGCGAGTAGGGGGTGAGCACTTGGCTGTGCTGCCCAATTGCCATGTAGCATTTTTTTCTTCTTCTGGGACCTTGGGCTTGGAAGCCATTCTACAGCAGTTTGGTATCCTGGAAGGAATGCCATAGACTTCTGGAAGCATGCGTGCAACTGCTGGTAAGTGATGGGTTCCTTGGGGTTTTAAGGTATGCTTTGATTAAGGACCTTCCCTGGTGCCCCTTAGCAAGGGAAATGAAACTAATGGAATGCGGTCCTTGGCTTGTGTCTTCTGATCCCATGGGGGAAGGAGGTGAAGGCCAGGTTGTGAGGCAGGCCATGGAGCATGCAGGAGGCTTTGAGGCTCTGCCAATGGGGGAGGGGGAAATGTGACTGGGTCCTCCATGGTGGAGTGTGTGCCATCTCATATCTGGGGGTGGGGTGTGCCTCAAGACTGTGGTTATGATGTGGCCTGTTTGCTTGGGGTTTTTTTTGGGGGGGAATCAATTATTTTATTTTTGTGTATGGCTGGGGGGGTGCTATGGAAGATTGCAGCCATGGGTTGCTTTGCCTTATAATGCTTGCTTGCTGTAGTGTGAAGTCTGTGCCTGCCTGTGCCATGAGTCTGGGGTTTGGTTAAATTATGCAATGTGTGGGGGTGGGGAATTGGGGGAGCCATGAGAGTTTTGGTCAGGGTTTGTATCTTGAGACGCGAGGGGGGGTGGAAGATTGATTGTAGTTTGTTGTCAGGTCATGGCTGGGTGAGGGGGTGCCCCAAGACTGTAGATGGTTTGGGGGGGCTGTCCCAGTATTGCACTATTAACCCATGGACCTCCACGCCACTGTCTTGCCACAGTGTGCTTTGGTGCTTTGTTTGCTGTCGGGTCATTGCTTGGGGGGGTGCGGTGCCCCAAGGCTGTAGCTGGTTGGGCAGGAGCCATGTGCCAATATTGCACTGTTAAACAGGGGAACTCCATACCACTGTCTGGTAGCAGTGTGCTCATGACACACTGCTACTTTGGTGCTGCATTTGTTTGGTAATTCAGTGAGGTTGGTGCTGCTAAGACCTGGGTTTTAGGGGCCCCTGTCTGTTGTGGTGTTTGTTTCTTGGGGGAAGGGTGCACTGCACTTTCTGTCAAGTCACAGTTTTTAAAATGTCCTCTTTTTTATTTAAAACCCAAGCCGCCAGAGTGCCTTTGGTTTTGGCAACTGCTGGTGATGTGTCGGATGTGATGCACAAAGTTAAACAGACTCACCCAGCAGGGGAAGTGAAACCCCTTCACCACACACAATGCACCCCACACCCACAGACTAGTTCCAACCCCATCCCATCCCCTCAGATCCCTAGCCCCCAGACCCTCAGACCCATAGCCCTATGACCCCTAGCCCTTTGTCCTTTGACCCCTAGCCCCCTGACCCCTAATCCCCAGTCCATTCCCCATCCCCCAGACCTCCAATCCCTACCCCTATTTATTTTATTTATTTATTTATAGATTTCTACCCCGCCCCTCCTGCCACGCAGCTCGGGGCGGCTCACAACATTAAAACATACAATAATTTTTTTTTTATTTTTTTTTTAAATTCACAATCATATTAAAATATTAAAACAGGGCAAAAAACCAATATAAATATAAATAGGTGGGGGAACTAAAACATTCCCCTACCCCTCCCTCCCAAAGGCCTGGGTGAACAGCCAGGTCTTACAATTGCGCCGGAATGTTAATAGGCTAGGAGCCAGGCAAACTTCCTCCGGAAGGGAGTTCCAAAGCCGCTGCCCTACCACAGAGAATGCCCTCTCCATCGTGGCCCCCCGCTTAACATGGGGGACCTCCAGGAAGGCATCCCCGGCGGACCGCAGGAGCTGTTCTGGGGCGCGAAGGGTGAGGCGGTCCCTAAGGTAAGAGGGGCCGAGACCGTGTAGGGCTTTATAGATCATCACCAACATCTTGAACCTGGCTCGGCACGCTATCGGCAGCCAGTGCAGAGCTCGGAGCACCGGTGTAATATGCTCCCGGCGGCCCGTCCCCGTAAGAAGACGAGCCGCCGCATTCTGCACCAGCTGCAGCCTCCGAACCAGGAACAAGGGAAGCCCCACGTAGAGCGCGTTACAGTAGTCGAGCCTCGAGGTGACGAAGGCATGGATGAGGGAGGCCAGGTCCGGGCCGGAGACAAACGGACGCAGCCTACGTACTAGATATAGCTGGTGGAAGGCAGCCTTAGCGACTGCCTCCACCTGCCGCTCCAGACGCAGATCTGCGTCCAATATCACCCCCAGACTCCGAACCTGCAGAGCTACAGGAGGGCGAACCCCCCCAACCAGGGGGGCCACCACCCCCTTCGCTCTCCCCACCAACATCACCTCCGTCTTGTCGGGGTTAAGCTTCAGTCTGCTCAGCCGCATCCACTCCGCCACGGCCTCCAAACATTGGGAAAGCAACGAGATAGCAGGGTCTGGGTCAGTAGAAAAAGAGAGGTACAGCTGAGTATCATCAGCATACTGGTGACATCGCACCCCGAACCTTCTCACGACCTCCCCCAAGGGCTGCATATAGATGTTAAACAACAGCGGAGACAAGATCGAACCCTGCGGAACGCCACACGGTAAAGCGCGGGGGCACGATGTCTCCTCCCCCAACACTACCCGTTGGCTCCTCCCCGAGAGGAATGAGCGGAACCATTCAAGAACGGTCCCGCCCAGACCCCCCAGGTCACGCAGTCGCCTCAGCAGCAGCCCATGGTCCACGGTGTCAAAAGCGGCCGAGAGATCTAGCAGGATGAGAAATGTTGAACATCCTGCATCCATCTCCCGGCGGAGGTCGTCTACCAAGGCCACCAACGCCGTCTCGGTGCCATAGCCGGGGCGGAACCCAGATTGAAAAGGGTCTAGGAAGCCGATACTATCCAGATGCACCTGGAGCTGGAGCGCCACTGCCCGCTCAATAACCTTCCCTAAAAAGGGAAGGTTAGAGACAGGTCGGTAGCTGGCAAGCGCATCCACGTCCAAAGATGGTTTTTTCAACAGGGGGCGCACCACAGCCTCTTTAAGGCAGGGCGGCAGCCTCCCCTGCCGAAAGGACGCGTTCACTACCCTCGCCAGCACCGTCCCCAACGTCTCCCTGGAAGCTTTTACTAACCAGGACGGGCACGGATCAAGTTCGCAACACGTGGCCCTCCCAGACCCCAGGACATCCACCGCATCGGCCGGCGTCACTTCCTGAAACTCTCCCCAGGAAGCTGAACTAGACGGGACCTCCGCCCCCCCGCGCTCTTCACCTAATGTCATCAATCCAGCGTCAAAGTCGGTCTGAATCTGAGCAATCTTGTCTGCGACCCCTATGACCCTTAGACCCATAGCCCTCCAACTCCTAGCACCGAGACCCCCAGAACTCAGACCCCCCCAGTTAGACTCCCTAGTTAGATCTCCCAGTCTTAGTTAGATCCCCCAGTTCTAGTTAGACTTCCTAGTTAGCCCTCAGACCCGTAGACCTCCAACTCCCTAACCCAGACCTCAGTCCCCCTAGTTAGTTAGACCCCCTTGCCCTAGTTAGACCCCCTAGCTAGTTACTTAGTTAGACCTCCTAGTTAGTTTGTTAGACCCCCTAGTTTGACTCCCTAGTTCATTAGACCCCCTAGTTAGTTAGTTAGTTAGTTAGTTAGTTAGTTAGTTAGTTAGTTAGTTAGTTAGTTAGTTAGTTAGTTAGTCTCCCCTAGTTACACCCCCTGTACACACAGTCACACACACGCACAAACGCTCAGTCCACTGCGCACACACACATAACCACACCCCATCCTCTGTTGCCGGTGGTCCTCTCTTCTTTTTCACAACTGGCATAAGATTATGAGCAGTCATGGAAAGAAGAAACAGACCATGAGTGGGAGTGTCAGAAGAGGCCAGCCTCTTCCTAGGTAACCCACTCAGTCTGGTGCAGAGACACCTGAGGTACGGCCACCTGTGGCCTCAACCTCTCACACACAAGCCTCAACCATGCCCAGGCTTACATGCTCTGGATGTGTTTTGAAGGCCCCAAAGAGGCTAGGATGGGGGTAGGGTGTTTCTTCCTCCCTGGCACTGACTAGCAGTAAGAAAAAGGGGGCTACTTCTTCCTCTGCTAGTGCACTGCAGTGGCCCATCTGCTGGCTACCTCCACTGCTGCTGCTGCTACTTCTAGTGCCTGTCACGGGGAGGGGGTAATTTGGGGTCCGGGACCAAGGGGAGGATGACTCTGGCCAACAATCGTTCTCCTGCGCTCCCTGGGGGGAAAAGTCCTCCCCAGGTCTCCCTGGGAATGCTCACAGGTGACCTTTTGCCCGTCAGGTTAGTAGTTGGCCCTTGAAATCCACAGGGGATTAGGCCTACCTCATCATCAGGCGCCGGATCACCTGTGCTGTGCACTCCTCCTATCCTACCACCCACCTGGCAGACACGCCCCAAACACTCCACAGGAACTAAGGAGAGGGTGCACACCGTGGGGGAAGCACAGGGGCAAGGGTCCAGGGCAGAGGGATAAGGGGAATCCAACCCTACCAGGAGGGGAGGGGGGACAGGGAGCCCCAGGAAGGGGAAGGCAGACTTACTCCCTTTCTGCCCCAGCAATCCACACTCCACACACGTCACAAAAATAAAGGAAAGGAAGGAGGGGGGAGGAAGCCTCTCACTCTCCACACTCACCCTCCGAAGCACCTCGCACAAGCGTCCAGGGGAAAAGGGATAGGGATACAAGCAGGGTCGCACAAGCCTGAGCTATAGCGTCCTCCTTCTCAGCTACCGAGGGGCCAGTCTAACAGATCACCGGCGCTGTGTTCCAGGCAGCGCCGGTGTTTAAAGTGCAGGCCACGCCCCCCTGGCGTGCCTGGAGCCGCGCCGAGCGACGGCATGCTGGAGGCCCCGCCCCTGCACTCTGCGGGACCTCCGTGAGCGGGGAAGCGGGTTGTGGGACAGCTGTTGCTTCCGGGGCTGTCCGGGAGCACGGTTCCTGTTGTTGAGGCCCCGGGTCTCCTGGGAGGTGAGTCTGGTGCGGGGCTGTGCGGCGGGGCCGGCGGCGGCGCGGCCCCGCCTGGGGGCAGATCCTGACAGTGCCCAGCTCTCCATAGCGCATGCACTTTCCTTCATACATGTGCCAGCTGCCCAACCCTCTCCCTCTTCTGACACACATGCTAGCGCACCAGTTCAGTCCCTTCCCACCACACCCACGCACTTTACTGTGCCAGTTACCACACTTCCTCCAGTGTTACAACCACTTCCATTTAGAGGTCAACCACCAGTTGTGCTTCTACTGCCCTCCCAGGAACCAGCATGAAGATCACATCTTCGGTGTGATCTCATTTTGACATCTGGGCAGAAGATACCTCAAGGGCAGTGTGCATGCACTGTTCTTCCAAGGTCAGTTGTGGTGGCAAGGATCCAATGAGATATGGCACCTCTGGCCTAAACAGTCACTTGAGATGGCACCACAGGTACATACGACCTCCTACAGAGTGCCATCCGAAGCGAAAGCATGGGGCAGTGCCAGTTTCAGAGTGTACGGATGAGGGTTTGGATGAGGAGCAACACTCTTCCTCTCTCGCTGCAACTGCCACCTCTGGGCCGTCTCATGACGGTTCTACCCCACCACCCAGCAGAGGAGAAGCGCTAACTATTCCTCTCACCCCACTCCACTCTATGATCCCAGTCCTTGGCCCAGCCCACTGTAACTGTACTCTAGGAAGAGAAGATACCATTCGCATCCAGCCATCCCTGGGCTGCGGCCATCACCAGGGAAACTGGGGAGATGATTGCCCTGGATGAGAGGCCATTCAACCTTGTTGAGGGTGTCATATTCCAACAGATGGTTCATTTCCTGGAGCCCTGTTACAGAGTCCCTTGCCACAAAACCTTCCACATGGAGATTATCCTGTCTATATATGGGAGAGTGCGGTCTCGGCTCCGTGCAGACTTCTTCCATGTGGAGGGGGGGGTGGTACACTTTACCATAGACCTGTGGACTAGCAGAAGTGAGGTCCATGCATATATGTCATTGACTACACACTGGTTGAAGTTCTCACCAGTCCCTGTCACCAGCACAGTGATGGACAGCAGCAGCAGCACTGGGGGGGCAGTGTCATCCAGAGAGCATTAATGGGCATTCTTGCATGCCCAGGTGCTTGACCAGCAACACACAGTGGACAATATCCTTGAAGTGGTGAATGGCATGCTGGATGGGTGTGTCTGGTGCCAAGGTTCAATTATCGAGGTTGGTTACTTTGTAACTGATAGGCAGAACAACATGAGGGCAGCCATTGGTTATGGTGGCTACACTCCTGTTCACTGCAGCATGCACATCCTGAACCTTGTGGTTAAGGATGGCTTGAGTGGAACCCAGGGCTTGGAGGCACTCCTTGAAAATGTCCAGAAGATAGGTCACTTTCAGACAGCCGGATCACTTCAAGAGAAGCAGGAGGAGATGGGCACCCTGCTTCACTGGGAGGCAAGGTAAAACCTCTCCTTGGGGATGGGGGCATGCCCCCACACAGGACACCTCCACACCTCTTCTCCCCCACAAGGAACAAGTCTGCTCCTCCAACTGACGCTGGCAGTGGCTACAGCCAAAACTTGTCCTGCCCCTGAGAAGAGGTACAGAGGGCACTGGGAGGGTGGAACCTCTTCTTGGGGGCGGGTCCCCACACAAGACACCCCCACACCCTTTTCCCCTGACAAGAAGCAACTCTGCTCCTCCAACCCATGCTGGCTACAGCTAAAACTGGGCCAGCCCCCAGCCCCAAGAAGAGGTACAGAGGGCATTGGGAGGATGGAATGCTCCTCCACCAACTGACCCCCCAACCACGTCACCTCCAGACACAGGTCAAGTCATGTGCCAGAGCCCAACTAAAGTCTGAAGACACATTGTGTCTGGAGGGCACCTCTGGAACTCCAGCCATGGGACCTCAACCAACTGGGACTGACTTCTACACAGAGCAGTGGAATACAACATCCCCATGACCACTGCATCTCCAGACTCAGCAGGACTTCAGACTTTTGTGGTGTTCTGTCTGCCTCCCACTGAAGTCTGACTACATCTGGAGGCCTCAGAACTCCAGCAGCCATGGTACAGTACCTAAACTACCTGCCACTGACCTCGTAAGCACTAAGCAGAAGAATGCACATTCCAAGACCACAGCCGTGAGATGCACTGAAGTCTTGAGATACACCAAACCTCCTCTTTGGAGAGAGGTCAACAAGGGGGCAAAATTAAAAATTCTCTGTCTCAAATTCAAACATCACACTAATTTTTTTTTTTCCCCTCCAATTTCTCCAAGATCTCATCAGATTCCTCACTCTCCCTGACATGGTGCAGAAAGTGGTAATGCCTCACAGGAGAGAAAGCTGCACACAACAACAATGGAGTCCCCTTTCCCCTCTTCCCTGCTGAAAACCCATCTTCCCCTTCCTCAACTCGTGCACCAAAAGAAAACTCTTTCCATTCTATTTCTCCTCTGTCCTATCCTTCTCTTCCCTTTCATCTCTTCATCTGATTCGGCTTGTCGCAGGACTGGGAGTTAACTCAGTCCTCCCAGTTCTCCAAGACAGAAGGAAGGTTTGTGTACCAAAGCCTACACCTTCAGAAGACTAGAGGTGACCAAGGAGGCACGGAAATTGAGGATTCAAGAGTTCAGGATAAAGGTAGGCAATGGCAACGTGATCTATTTTTTTCATGCTCGGTTAGAGAACCAATGGGGTCTGGTTGGGGGAGAAACAGTTCATGGTTCTGGGGTGATGGCTCTCTATCCCCCCAGTAGCAGGGCTTAATACAGCTGCAAGTAGTTCCCAGGGTTAACTAATGTCTCTCCAGTGTTAACTCTGTGAACTACTTGCTGTTGGGTTAGGTCCTGCCTCTGGGGGATGGAGAGCCTTCTTATTGTGGTCCCATGCACTGCCTGTCCCCACAGTTGAGGTTATGGAGGTGAAATGGGGGGAGGGGAACACGGTTTATCTTGGAGCCACACTAAATTTGGGATTTACGCTGTGTTGTGTTGTGTTGGCATTGGACTTGTTGGCATTGCCAATATGTGGGTGATGATTTGGCAGTTGCTGATTTGATTTGATTAGATTACTTTGTTTGATTTTGTTTGGGGATCCTGGGACACCAAACATTACAATAAGATTTTGAATTGACACTGGTTTTGGCATTATTGGCTCTATAGGGGGTCATTTTAGCGGTTGCAATGGATTTGGAATTGATTTTAAACACTGTTGGTATTGAGGGAAATGTTGGCATTGGCAATATGTGAGTCATCTTGGGGATCCCAGGGACACACCAGGTAGGTTTTGAATCTAGTTTTTGGCATACATGTTTGGATTAACAATGTTGGAATTGGCAATGTGGAGGTATGGCATGGGTATCCCATTACCTTACAGTTGACAGAACAATTGTGCATTTGGTTTTATCTTGTGTGCTGCAGTGCTGTGAAAAAAAGTTTTTAAACTGTTGTGTGGCAATGGCAAATGTAAAGTGGCTGGTGACTGGCCACTGGCTAGGCTACTACTAGTGACTTTGGCTGGCACCTAGCACACAAACTAAACTGATTGACTGATGTGCCACTGTGCTAGTGTCCTCCCTGGCAGTTGCTGATTTGATTTGCTGACTTTGTTTGAGTTTGTTTGTATTAGGCTTGCGTGAGAACAAACATGTAGTAGTGAGGTGGCTGGAGCTACTGTAGTCTCTAGTCTGGCTAAGGAAAGAACTAGTTTGAACTGAAGTCATGACATTCTCTGTTTTACAAGACATGTCTTTTATAGCAGATATTTTCAGTTTTTTCAACCACTGATTTAAATGGGAAAAAATCCGATACCCGTAAATATCGGTAAATCCAATAATCCGAGAACTGATATCCGATAACATTGGTAACCAATATTTCCCCCCAAGTCCTATCCCTAATATGTGAGCACTGGACAAGAGGGGCTGTGATCAGAGAGCAGGGTGTGTGTAGGAGCCAATAGTAACCCACCAGTTCTCCTGTAACCATAGCCCTAGGCTGTATGGAGCCTGTTGCTGTATGGAGACAGCAGAATCTGCCCCCTGTTCTCCCCAGCCCCAGTGCTGTCCCCTTCCCCCACCCCCCAACCTTCAGAGGAAGAGGATTGGAGTTGAAAGACCAAAGCAAAGCATGGGTGCATGGAACCTAAGGCCACTTTTAGATGAGTGGGTGGCCATTGTGCAAACCGCTTGCACAATATTTCAAAATCCCGCAACGCGGGATTACACAAGACGCCCAGCGGGGATCAAGCGCATGAAAGGCGGTTGCGCGTTCTTTGCCAACCGCAAATTAAATACCTCGAATGGGAGGTATTTCATTTGCGGTCGGCAAACAATGCACAACCGCCTTTCATGCGCTTGATCCCCACCAGGCATCTCATGTAATTCCCCGTTGTGAGATTTTGAAATATCATGTGATTTTGAAATAGACATCTAAAAGCGGCCTAAGTTATAAGTAATCACAATATATGAGACTGAACAATGTCCTTACTGCTTACCTGGCATGTGAGTTAAAGCAGTGGCCTTAGCATGTACTAATTTCCATATTTTGTGAAGTTTGTTTTTAATCTTTGACTTAATTACTCCATTAAACTGTAGGATTTTTTATGTAAGAATATAAATGAATATAAATGGTGGTCTTTGCACTCCTCCCCTCCCCATCGGGGTTCCACTTTTCTGGGTGGGTCCAGGCTCCAAAAGCTGCTCCCCCTACAGAGTCAGGGTCAGAAATGTCAGATTGCATTCGCAGGGGCCCTTACTATACCAAGTGGCTGGTGAGGTCTGATGTGGGCAGCTCCATTTTACAGATGGGAAACTAAGATAGAGAAACAGTAACTTGCCCTAAGCCACAATGGGTTTTTTAGATGGATATCTGCTCTGCTCTGCTTCACCCCCAGGTGGCCCATCAGTGTAAATGCGGGTCACCCTGGGGTAAGGTGGAGCAGGAGTGGAACAGGTGCCACCTGCTCTGGACCAGCTCTGACTGAGGTGCGCTGGAACATCCCGCAAGCCGAGCGGGCTTCCCAGACCTGAAGTACCAGCTGGGAGCAGAGCAGTGATCCGTGTACTTGGACTGCTTTGCTTCTGGCCAGGGGTTGCCCCCGCAACAGCCATAGAGCTGTGGGTGGCAGCCTAGAGCAGCTGGCATTCCACCTGGAGCTCTGTGGCACAGGGTAGGGGGCGACAAGCAGGCAGACTGCAGTGGCAGCCCTTTCTGTTTAAACCAGCCACAGCTAGGGATGGGCGAACGTGGTTCGGCAGTTCGGAGTTCGGCCCGAACTCAGCCTGTTCGGATGACCGAACTCAAACACGAACCCAAACGACCGAACAAACCGAACACCGAACGGCGAAATGGCCGAAAAATTCGGTCAGTTCAGATGAGTTTGGGTGGTTCACAGGAAGGTCAAACATGACAGGGAGGTGTCAGTCACTGAGAAGCAGACTTCCAGGCACCAGGGGTGGAGAGGCTTGCAAGAAATGAAACTAATTATCTGCCTCCCTCCTTCCCAACACCTTCTGAGCTAGTCACTGTTCCTGAACAGCAGGCGTTGAGTAGGATTTTTAGATTGCTTTAAGTTTCATTTCAGTTTTGTACTGAAATGAAACTTAAAC
>QEPC01000306.1:914900-937921 GCA_003113815.1 Sphenodon punctatus
TTAGTGATTTAGTTTTAGTGTTTGTAGGAGTAGGTCTGTGTACTTATTAGATAATCCATTTAGTTCATAGCATTTAGAATAGTTAATAGCAATTAGATTTAGTGTAGATAGATAGATAGATATAATATTAGATTAAAAAAAATAAAAAAAACCCATATAAAAACAAAAGAAACAAATAAAAAACAAAAGAAAACCATATAAAACCCAATAAAAAACCAAAAAAAACATATAAAAAACAAAAAAATCACCCATAACAACATTTCCCCAATGGCCGAACGGAACAGCCGAATGGCCGAACCGAACAGCCTGTTTGGACGACCGAACCGAACAGCCGAACCGAAACTCGGTGAACTAGCCGAACCGCCGAACTGAACGGATGAACCGAACGCAGCCGAACCGAACGGCCGAACCCGAACCGGGTTCTCCCATCCCTAGCCACAGCTGGAGCAGTCCTGGGGTCGCCACCATCAGGTACATCTGAAAACACCCAATATGAACTTAGGACTCCCAGATCCAACTGCAGCAGGTTATCACTGGAGCACATGAGACCTCATTAATTTACAATTGAGGGATGAATGAATGATTGATTGATTAATTAATTAATTAATTAATTAATTAAAAACCCTGCTGTGTCTTGTAATTTTCCCTTTAACATTCATACTTCATTTAATTTATTTCATATTTTAAAGTGTGTCCCAAGTTGCATACCTCCTTATTCCCCTCATGTGTGGACTAATGACTATGGTAGGAATCTCCCCCAAGAAATAAAACATAACTCTTTCACTCTGCATCTCCACCTGCTCTTTTTCTATTGGAGTTGTGTCTCTTTAAAGTTCAGCCACAGATCATCAGAGCATTTAGCATGGGTTGTTTTATGTTCCGCTGGTCAATTTCTTTCTCTGCTTACTTACTGCACAGCAAACATAAACTTAAATATCTAAAGATCAATGAGACCATTTTCTTATACTTGTGATGTATTCAATTTTAAAAAAGATTTTCAAGATGGTTTTCTTTCCCTGTGTATTAGTGTTGACACTTTGCATGCTGAACATGACTTGAAGACAACAATCTACTGGATGTGATCCTTCAATCATTTCAGCTAATTTTTCACTGGAAAGCCATACATCATGTAATAAAGCATGGCTGCCTGGTTTTCCTAATACCTTAAATACCAGACTCTGCTCTCCAGAATGGTAACTTGCATATTAAAGTTCGTGACCCGTGTCTGAATTCTCTTGAAATATTCCTTTGCTAACTTGGAAAGCATTAAGAAAATAAAAACTTAGGGAGAACAGACATGTATATAACCTTTTTGATAAAGGGATTCCTGCTATCTTCCCAAGAGAATTTGTTAAGAGGCTTCTATACCACTGTGTGGAGGAGGTGGTGTGGACAGAATGAATGCATTATATGCAGATACAGGGAAAGAATCTCTTTTTCTTTTTCTGTTTCCATGTTGGTGCTTCCTAAAACTTTTCCTGTGTGACTCCATTTTGAGACTTAACATAATGCCATGACTGCAGACAGCAATAATATATCAAATATCAGCTGAGATCATAACCCCATCCACAAGTGGCACAACTCACTCTTTTTAATGCATTCCTTTATTTCATGTGTACTGATGCCATTATTGCTACACAGTGGAGAGGAAGTATTAGAGGGAAGTAGGGATGTGAGAACAGATCGCAGTTCGGGTTCAATCGTTCGGTTTGTTCCAGTTTGGTTTGGGCATTTGGATCAGTCGCCGAGTTCAGGTTCAGGCATTGGGGTCGGTCATATTCAGTTTGGTTTGGACGTTCGGGTAAAGGTATCGCAAGATCCCATGAGCACGCCGGAAACCAGAAATTTGAGTGCGTGCAGAGCTGTGTTGCAAGAGAGAGTGTGTTTGGCTGGATGGCTGTTTGGTTTGTGTGTTTTGGCTGTTTGTGTTTGTTTGGCTGGTTGGTGAGTGTTGGTGTGGTGGGTGACTGTGTTTTGGTTTTGGTGTGCTTGTTTAAATATTCAATATTAAAAAAATTAAAAAATGAAGACCATGACCACCATTAAATGCCGGGCCTGGGGGAAGGCCACGGTGGCGGAGCCGGTGGTGGAGGAAGAGGTTCCTCCTCCTGCTGCTGCTGCTGGACCTTCGGTGGTGGAGGAGGAGCAAAAGCTGGTGGGCACAGGAGGTGCTGCCACTGCTGCCAGGTTTGTAAACTTTTTTTTTACTTTGAGGACAAGAAACTTAAGGCTCTATGTGTTAGAGCGAGCTTACTGGTATGTGGGTGGGTGCGTGGGTGGTGGGTATCTGTCAGGCACAAACAGTGGGCATCAGTGGGTAGCAGCGGATGTCTGCCACAGAGAGAGAGGGTACTGTAGTGTGGGGGGCTCTTCCAGCAGTCAGGCACGAGCACAAGCAGCACCCCCCATCCAAACATGTGCCTGCCAGTGCCAGCCATCCCTAGCAAGGGTCTCCACTCTCTAGTTGCCATCCCTACCTTGCACCCCCAAATAAGAGCAAGATTTGCACGTGACGGCCAGGGTCTTTCCAGTTGCCATCCCTAGCGACTCAGGGAAGGCAGGATTTGTACGTGCCAGCCAGGGTCTCTCCATTGCTATCCCTCCCCAGCAGCTCCCCAAGGAGGGAAGGATTTGTACGTCCCAGAAAGGGTCTTTCTAGTTGCCATCCATATCGCCCCAAAGAGGGCAGGATTTGCACGTGCTATCCAGGGTCTCTCTATTTGCCATCCCTAGCATCCCCTAGCACCCTGAGGAGGGCAGGATTTGCACATGCCAGGAAGGGTCTTTCTAGTTGCCATCCCCAGTGCCCCAAGGAGGGCAGGATTTACACATGCCAGCCAGGGTCACCATCTCCCATTGCCATCCCTAGCACCCCAAGGAGAGAGGACTAGAGGCATCATTATAAATGCATCCTATTACTTAGGTGTTGTTTATGTGTTCCTGTTTCAGAGTGGAATTGGATGCCGGCGCTGGTTCCACGCTGCGCAGGACACCCAGGTGGAGATTGCCAGTGCCACCCCCAGACAGTCAGCAGACAAGGTCTGATGTCTGGAGGTGGTATGATAAGGAGAACAGGTTCGCCATCTGCACAGTAAGGCACAGGGGCTGGAACAACAGGGTATGCAGTATGCATTGCCCTCGATGACCTGTTAGGAACAGAAGTCCCCTGCAGAGAGAGATTGGCCACCCATACACTTGTGGAGACAGAATGCAGTCAGGACTTGACACAGACCATTGGTCTGACACAGTATGGCACTTCTAAAGAGCATAAAAAGATAGGAACATAAGATCTGCAAGAAAAGATTCCGGAGGCAGAGAGAGGGGACCACATCAGGGCTAATCACTCATATAGAAAGGCTCCATGGCCAGATGCTGAGGCGGCAGGAGGACTCTGGCATGGCTGTGGAGCCTGAGCATCAGCGCCAGAAGGGGGGAAGGCAACCCGGAAGCGACGCTATGTAATCCCTTCCCCCTCCCCCAGCCCCGATGTGGAGTCCCCCGGGTCCCAGGAGTCTGCTGTGGCCAAGGCCTTTCAGGCCGAAGTGGAGAGGCCTGGTCGCCAGATGATTTTGGGCTTGCACTGCATGGAGAACCGCCTGGGAAAAGTTCCAGGCTCTCGAGGTGGAGAAGAAGCAGGTGGAGGCGTACTTCCAGTATGTCTCCACCAAGATGGAGAGGCTGGAACTCTACCACCAGGCGGTCTCCAGGTGGCATCAGGATGTGGAAGGGGCCATGGAGTTTGCCATGGCCCACGGCTATGAGATGGCAGAGCACAGAGTGGCTGCTCCTCAGCCTTGTGCTCCGCCCCACCACCTTTTGCCTTTCTCCCAAGTCCCGGGGGACAGGCCCAAAGACTAATAGTTTCCTCCTTTCTACGTTTCCTTTTAATGTTTGGTTTTGGTTTTATAACGTTGTTGTGGTTGTTTTGTTGTTGTTTAAATAGTTTTAATAAAAGTTGTTATATTTGTTGTTACGAGCTTCATTTGACCTGTCCAATCTTTTATCCCTATGTGCTGAAGTTCTGGCTGGCAGGTGGCAGAATCTCATACAACTTGTCGATTCCTACCAGCAGCATCTGGCTGGCTCCACATGTAGCATAGTTAAGGTAGTAGTAACCCAAATATTTGCCAGGTAGCAGGAGGGGCAGGGCTTGTGTCTGTGTGGGTATGCCAGAGAGAAAGAGAGACAGGCTCCTTGCCAGTGGGCGGCAGGAGCTGGTGGTTGTCGGGGCTTTTATTTCCAGCAGCTTCAGCGGGCATCCATCTGCGGGTGAGTGTGGAGGAGTAGGCTGTTGGGGGGGGCAGGCTGGGCTGCGGGCACTGGGCTTCTGGATGCAGTGGAATGGAATGCAGCCCCCAGTGACTGGAATGATGGTCCCAGAATCTTGTTGATGGTTCCTGGGATGGATGGGCATGACTGATTCAGGTACAATGGAATGACAACCTATGTGAGTTTAATAATAACTATGTCCCTAGAATTAGTGCATGGTTGGGCACACTTCATTCAATCAAGCAATAGCTGGTAACAACAGGTACAGGAACGCACACAGGTAGGCAGGCAGGCACATATAATACGTTGTGTTATATTGATATAGTCCATCTCATTGTGTTAGGTTTGCTGCTGGATGTGGGCAATGGGCATCGATCGGGCGCAGGTGCACAGATGGGAGTTCTTCCTGGTTCTGGCATGTGTCAGCTTGAGCTGGATACACCTACCTCTCCCCCTCCACCCCCCATCTCTCTCATTCTAGTGGGGAGCCTCTTTCTCTCTTTCTCTCTCTCTCTGGCCATATAGTGCCGGAGACAGCATGGGTGGGATCGTGTTTTTCTCTCCTTCTAGCAGTGGGGAAACACTCACATACACTCTCTCTCTCTCTCTCTCTCTCTCTCTCCATGAACAGCAGGTTGCATAAAGAAAAGGTGGAATGACAGCACCCCGTGAGTGGAATGACAGGGCACAAGAACCCTGAGGGTGGGTCCTGGGCTGGGGCTAGAGTGGCAGCTTCTAGATATTGGACACAGGCCTCCCTGTCAGTAACATAGGCCTCAGAATGGTGGGTCCTGGGGCTGGAGTGGCTGTTTCTTGATGCCATGGCACAGAGAGCATATAGGCCTGGCATGGGGGCCATTGGCACTAGCATCAGTAGACATTGCTTGCCAGGGTACAGAACCCTTGGCACAGACATCATATAGGCCTAGGGGTCATTGACAGAACCAGCAGACATTGGTTGCCAGGGTACAGAACCCTTGGGACAGACAGCATATAGGCCTGGGGGCCATTGGCAGCACCAGCAGACATTGGTTGCCGGGGCAGGAAGTCTGGAGGCGTGGCATGAGCGGCAGTCAGGCAGACTAAGGAAGGGTTCGAGCTTTGCAACCTGGGTGGGCGGCAGGCAGGCAGCGTGGCATGAGAGGCAGTAGGGCAGGCGGGCTTCAGCAGGCTTTGAGATAGGCAACCTGGGTGGGCAGACAGGTACCTTTGCACTGGAGGCAGGAAGGTGGACTGAGGCATGCTTTGAGCTTGGCGGCAAGCTAGGCGGGCAGGCAGGCAGCGTGGCAGGGGGCAGTAGGGAAGGCAGACTGGAACACTGGGAGCAGGGCACTCAGATAGGCTAGCAAAGACTGTGCAGCGCGAGAGAACAAGAGCCAGTCAGTGTCACATAGGCGGGTCGAGATCATTTAGCCATAGGCCGGCTGGCAGGCTTACCGTTTGTTTCCCAATGCCACCCTGCATCATGAGGTCAGTCAAATAAGGCAGCAGAGGCCATCTAGTATGAGAGAGAGAGGGCGGGTGGCAGGCATTGGGAGGGAGGGACAGACCTCAGCAGCACAGGAGCAGTAGCCCTAGCCCAGATTGAGAAGGAGGATAAGGAGACCCATCCCAAGGCTGCCCCTTGCATGGGATGGCGTGTGCCACTGCACCATCAATTCTTGTTCAGGGGCAGCTCAGGGAATCCCAGCAGTTGAAGGTTCACCTTCAAGAAGAGTAACTGCTCCACCAACTTGGCCCCTAGTCTCAGGCGGTGCGGGGAGCAAATGTCCCCTGCCAGAGAGAACACCCGCTTGCTGGGGACACTGGTTGGTGGGCAGACAGGATATCCTTGGCCACTTTGGACAGGGCCGACCTTGCAGGCCCAGTAGGCCAAAGGATCGCTGCTGGGATCAATGCATGGCTCCTCCTCCAGGTAGGTCTCCACTGCTGCTGAGGTGCCATCATACTTCCTCTGGTAGCTCTGGGTGGGCACCACTGCCCTCAGCCACACGACTTGCCCTTTTGTGCTGGGCCCCATGCTCCCCAGAGTGGCCTGCACACAGGAGGAGCTGCTGACAATAGGGGTCCTCCTGCTGTTGCTTCTCATCCTGCTGCTGGTGCTGCTGCTACCACAAGGGCATGGGGGAAGGATAGACCCAGATGGCTGGAAGGGGTCACTGCTCCCACTCCCACCATCCACAGGGGCGTCCTGCTGCATACTCCGTTCTGCCTGCTGGACCTTCTGCACCAGCGCACCCTTCTGGAGGTCATAGAGTGCTGTCTCACATGCCATGCTGCCCTTGATCCTGGGGTCCAGCATGGTTGCCAAGACATATTCCTCCCAGCGCAGGAGCTCATCAAAGCATGCACTCAGCCCCGCCTTTAGCTTCTGCGTCAGGTAAAGTGCCTTATTTGACATCTTCCTGCCTGCAGGGCCACAATCCTTCCCCCCGAGAATCTCGTCCAGGCTCCTCCAGAGACTATGGACCAGTGGGGTCACCTGGCTGAGGGTGGTGGTGGAGCTGCTCACGGTCTCCGTCATGGCCAGGAATGGTCTCAGGATGAAGACCATGTGAGCGAGAATCTCCCATTCCTCCCTGTTGTACCCTGGAGGTGTCTTGAGGTCTGTTCCAAGTTCCACCTAATGCAGGGAAGCTTTCTGCTCAAGAAGCTGCTCGAGCATCAGGAAGGTGGAATTCCACCTGGTGGAGACATCTTGGACCAGCTGGTGCACCAGGGACCCTTGCTCCGTCTGCTTATCCCAGAGGAGCTCGCTGCCCTTCACGCTCTGGATGAAGAACCCCACCAGCTTCCTCCCCCGTTCGACATGGGAACTAAGGGTGCCTGGCCCAATCCCCTTATTCCCCAAGCCCAGAGCATCCTTGACCACAAGATGGAGGGTTTGTACAGTGCAAGGGCTGCTTGTGAAGCCCCCGTCACGGACTGCCTTCAGTATATTGACCACCTTGTCCATGACCACACACCCCTTGGTGAAGGCCACTCCTGGCGTGACCCACTCCCTCACCATGGTAGCCAGGGCTGCCTTGAGGTTCCTTGAGGTGTGGAAGCTGTCCATTACATGTGCCTGAAGCAGGGCCCACCTTCTATACCCTGCTTCAGGACCCCTCCTGCCACTGCCAAGCGCTGCCTCTGGGTCCTGCCACCAGTGTGCAGTCACTGCCAGTTAGGCATGCTGGGTGTTCCTGGAGAACCACAGGTCGGTGGTGAAGTGGACAGTGCCCCCCCCATCCGCTTCCACAACCACTCCTTCAAAGCCCTGTACAGCTGTGGCACCACAGTCCAACTCAGGGTGGAGCGGGAAGACAGATTAAACTGGGGGGCCAGGAATCCAATCAATTGCTGAAAGCCCTTGTCCTCTACAATTGAGAAGGGCTGCTGATCCAGGGCAATCAACTCGGACAACAGGCACTTGGCTTTCTCCTGAAAGAAGCCACGCCGCCCTTCAGCACCCGATGGTCTTGGCAGCTACCTCCACCCCAGCTCCTCCATAGTGGACTGACGCTGCTGGCGAGGCTCCTGCTGCTGTTCTGCCCCCATACTGCTCCTGCTGCTAGAGGTAGCAGCAGTTGGTGTGGGATGCTTTCCCGCTCAAGGAGCCGGGCGACTGGCCGCTGCTGCAGTTGGGAACCCGCTGGCATCCACTTCCCCTGCCTTCCCACTTAGCATCAGAGCACTGTGGCATGCCATGTGGTGCCTCACCATTGCAGTTGTCCCAAGTTTAGCGAGCACCTGCCCACATTTCACCAGCTTATTGCACAAAGTGCATTGCACCTCTCTGGGATCATCTGCCAGCACCAGCTTAAAATGTTACCAGATGGAGGATTTCCGCCCCCCCTCCTGCCTTCTGGCCTACCCCAGGTGACGCACTGCTGCCAGCACTGCTGGGAGGGGGAGAACTTGGTGGTACTGGTGACACAGCTCTGGGAGGAGGCTCAGCCATCGCCTCAGCTACAGACATCTCCTCTAAGGCACTAGTGTCTGCCTCTGACTCACTGTCTGCAATTACTGTGATGTCCCGTGAAAGGGAGTACTGGGACCCTGAGGCTAGACTGCTCATGCCTGCCATGCTGCTGGCACTCTCCCTGTGCCCCCCTCTATAGTTGCTAGTGCTGCTGCTTCTGCTGTTCCTCTACCTACTGAAATTGCCTGGGGATCAGGCTCTGCCTCTAGCATCCGGGGTGGGATCCACCAGCTCTGGACTGCTGGGGATCGCCTCGACAGTGGGGGACATTGGTGGCCCTGGAGGAACATCGGAAGCAGCGCCAGCACCTGGTTGAGCACCAGCAGCAACAGAGACAGATGCAGTCTCAAGTCCTGCAGGCCTTCCAGTGCCCTGCGTGGCAGTGCAGGAGGGCACTGCCAGGAGGTGATGCTGAGCTGCTGAAGCCTGNCTGGGATCAATGCATGGCTCCTCCTCCAGGTAGGTCTCCACTGCTGCTGAGGTGCCATCATACTTCCTCTGGTAGCTCTGGGTGGGCACCACTGCCCTCAGCCACACGACTTGCCCTTTTGTGCTGGGCCCCATGCTCCCCAGAGTGGCCTGCACACAGGAGGAGCTGCTGACAATAGGGGTCCTCCTGCTGTTGCTTCTCATCCTGCTGCTGGTGCTGCTGCTACCACAAGGGCATGGGGGAAGGATAGACCCAGATGGCTGGAAGGGGTCACTGCTCCCACTCCCACCATCCACAGGGGCGTCCTGCTGCATACTCCGTTCTGCCTGCTGGACCTTCTGCACCAGCGCACCCTTCTGGAGGTCATAGAGTGCTGTCTCACATGCCATGCTGCCCTTGATCCTGGGGTCCAGCATGGTTGCCAAGACATATTCCTCCCAGCGCAGGAGCTCATCAAAGCATGCACTCAGCCCCGCCTTTAGCTTCTGCGTCAGGTAAAGTGCCTTATTTGACATCTTCCTGCCTGCAGGGCCACAATCCTTCCCCCCGAGAATCTCGTCCAGGCTCCTCCAGAGACTATGGACCAGTGGGGTCACCTGGCTGAGGGTGGTGGTGGAGCTGCTCACGGTCTCCGTCATGGCCAGGAATGGTCTCAGGATGAAGACCATGTGAGCGAGAATCTCCCATTCCTCCCTGTTGTACCCTGGAGGTGTCTTGAGGTCTGTTCCAAGTTCCACCTAATGCAGGGAAGCTTTCTGCTCAAGAAGCTGCTCGAGCATCAGGAAGGTGGAATTCCACCTGGTGGAGACATCTTGGACCAGCTGGTGCACCAGGGACCCTTGCTCCATCTGCTTATCCCAGAGGAGCTCGCTGCCCTTCACGCTCTGGATGAAGAACCCCACCAGCTTCCTCCCCCGTTCGACATGGGAACTAAGGGTGCCTGGCCCAATCCCCTTATTCCCCAAGCCCAGAGCATCCTTGACCACAAGATGGAGGGTTTGTACAGTGCAAGGGCTGCTTGTGAAGCCCCCGTCACGGACTGCCTTCAGTATATTGACCACCTTGTCCATGACCACACACCCCTTGGTGAAGGCCACTCCTGGCGTGACCCACTCCCTCACCATGGTAGCCAGGGCTGCCTTGAGGTTCCTTGAGGTGTGGAAGCTGTCCATTACATGTGCCTGAAGCAGGGCCCACCTTCTATACCCTGCTTCAGGACCCCTCCTGCCACTGCCAAGCGCTGCCTCTGGGTCCTGCCACCAGTGTGCAGTCACTGCCAGTTAGGCATGCTGGGTGTTCCTGGAGAACCACAGGTCGGTGGTGAAGTGGACAGTGCCCCCCCCATCCGCTTCCACAACCACTCCTTCAAAGCCCTGTACAGCTGTGGCACCACAGTCCAACTCAGGGTGGAGCGGGAAGACAGATTAAACTGGGGGGCCAGGAATCCAATCAATTGCTGAAAGCCCTTGTCCTCTACAATTGAGAAGGGCTGCTGATCCAGGGCAATCAACTCGGACAACAGGCACTTGGCTTTCTCCTGAAAGAAGCCACGCCGCCCTTCAGCACCCGATGGTCTTGGCAGCTACCTCCACCCCAGCTCCTCCATAGTGGACTGACGCTGCTGGCGAGGCTCCTGCTGCTGTTCTGCCCCCATACTGCTCCTGCTGCTAGAGGTAGCAGCAGTTGGTGTGGGATGCTTTCCCGCTCAAGGAGCCGGGCGACTGGCCGCTGCTGCAGTTGGGAACCCGCTGGCATCCACTTCCCCTGCCTTCCCACTTAGCATCAGAGCACTGTGGCATGCCATGTGGTGCCTCACCATTGCAGTTGTCCCAAGTTTAGCGAGCACCTGCCCACATTTCACCAGCTTATTGCACAAAGTGCATTGCACCTCTCTGGGATCATCTGCCAGCACCAGCTTAAAATGTTACCAGATGGAGGATTTCCGCCCCCCCTCCTGCCTTCTGGCCTACCCCAGGTGACGCACTGCTGCCAGCACTGCTGGGAGGGGGAGAACTTGGTGGTACTGGTGACACAGCTCTGGGAGGAGGCTCAGCCATCGCCTCAGCTACAGACATCTCCTCTAAGGCACTAGTGTCTGCCTCTGACTCACTGTCTGCAATTACTGTGATGTCCCGTGAAAGGGAGTACTGGGACCCTGAGGCTAGACTGCTCATGCCTGCCATGCTGCTGGCACTCTCCCTGTGCCCCCCTCTATAGTTGCTAGTGCTGCTGCTTCTGCTGTTCCTCTACCTACTGAAATTGCCTGGGGATCAGGCTCTGCCTCTAGCATCCGGGGTGGGATCCACCAGCTCTGGACTGCTGGGGATCGCCTCGACAGTGGGGGACATTGGTGGCCCTGGAGGAACATCGGAAGCAGCGCCAGCACCTGGTTGAGCACCAGCAGCAACAGAGACAGATGCAGTCTCAAGTCCTGCAGGCCTTCCAGTGCCCTGCGTGACAGTGCAGGAGGGCACTGCCAGGAGGTGATGCTGAGCTGCTGAAGCCTGTTTCCCTAAAGCAGGCCTCCTGAGTTTGGGGCATGGTGATGTGCTCGGGCTACTGCTGCTGTCTGCTGCCACTCCCCTGGCATGACCCCTTCCTCTTCTGGCATGTGCCCCATTGCCTCCCCTACGGGCAGCAGACCGGCCTCTCCTTCCCTTCTCCATTTCTCCATACAAAATAATGTTTTTATATTGTGTTGGTTTTTTAAAAATTATTTAAAATTTTTATCTAACATTATATCTATCTATCTACACTAAATCTAACTTCTATCAACTAAATGGATTATCTAATAAGTACAAAGGCCTACTCCTACAAACACTAAATCTCTAAACACCACCTCTATCTCAGCTAACTCCTACACCTATCTATTATATCTATATGGGATGGGGAGGGCACAAAGAACATGGAGAGGGGGGTACAAAACTGAAATGAAACCTAAATCACTCTAATGCTACTCAAAATGAATCAAAATCAGGGGAAGGGAATCAGGGATGGAATATAGAGAGAGAGGGAGAGGAAAAGGATTCAATGGAGGGGGGAGGGAGGAAGGAAGAAAGATTGAACACAGGGAACACAGGGAGGGGTAAAAACAAAAAATAACACCTAAAACTATCTAATCTAAGCTAAATAAAGTAAGTAAGTTTTATTGTTTAAGCTGTAGCCATAACAAAATTTACATGAGAATCACATGATACAGATTTCCATAGATGGACAATACATAACACAAAACACAAATACAGAGTATAAAATACAGGCACCGATTCATTCATATTAGAATTCCATAGACCATAGTCAAAAATAAGAAGTACCTAATGTTTAAAAATCAGCTTGCCCTTTGAGGGGTTATGGTGCCAGCATTTGACCCCTGACAAGGCATCCCCTAAGCAATATATACAAACAGCAGCATCCCGCGGAGCAGTACCCCCAGGAGTTTGAGAGTTGGCTTACCCTTCACGGAGGTTATGGTCCCAGAATTTGATCCCTGACAGAGCATCCCCTGATCAGTGTATACCCGTGGCATCATCCCGCTAGACTATGCCCTCATTAGCCAGGCCCAAAATATTATACTTCAGTACATGGTCAAAATAGTTGCAGTGTGTAAAATAATAATAATCATATTACAGTTCAATATTTAAGGCCGCAAAGTTATAACATATCAATACAACTCTGCGATTCATACCACTAAAATGAAACAGAGAGTAAAAACTTAAATCCGCTATGGCCTCACAGGGAGCTGGAGCTGTAATGCAGAAACTACCTCCTCGGCTATGTGCAGTAGATGGTAAACACAGTAGCTATATAACTTCAGCTAAGTTATATCTGCTTCTTCCTAAATAACTCCAATTTGAGGCAGAAAGAAGCCACCCTCCGCATAATTTCTATATCAGAATTAGCAAACAAAAACGAAATCCATGCAAGGGGGTCCCAATATTCCTTGCCCTCAAACCAGCTTCCAAGTATCTCAGCACATAAATGTGCAGACTTAGGGCAGGTTAACAAATAATGGGGAAGCTCCTCAACTACAGTTAAACCACAGTAACAAAGCGCAAACCAGAGGGAACACCCCGGTAGTGGCCCTCCTGCACCCAAGTGGCCATCATATTGAATCTTGCTGTTGTAAAGACTCTTCTAGAGTTGAAATAAGTAAAATTCGACAAGTAAGGCTTGTATTCCGGCCCTGCTTTAAATAAAGGGTACCATGGCACAATTTTTTGGTCTCTTAAGTCCGTTCTCTCACTCTAGATTGAAGTTATCTAAGCTAAATAAATGATAACATGAAGGTAGATGGGTTGGGTGGGTTAACTAGGAGGAGGATTGCAATGGATTGAGAAGAACAAAACTGCTGGGAGATGGAGCCTTCTGAAATGCCTGCTGTTCAGGAACTGTGACTAGCTCAGAAGGTGTTGGCAGGAGGTAGGGCAATGAGTTTTGTTACTTGCTGCACCCGCCTCACTGCAAGCCCCATTGACTCCATGCAGCCTAGCCTGTGGCCAATCGCAGACTGCAAAGCCAGTGGTCTGAGGAGAAAAGGGATGGTGATTGGGCAGGCAGCTCCTGAGCTGACTCCCCCTCCCTGTCACATTTTGCCTTCCAGTGACACAAATTTGCCACCCGAACTCATCCGAACGTGATCAAAACTGACCAAACTGTTCAGTCATTTCGGAGTTCAGTATAAGCTTTGGTTCGGCGGGTTCGAGTTCAGATTCGGGTTCAGGTTCGGTTGTCCGAACAGGCCGAGTTCGGACCGAACTCTGAATTTCTGAAGCACGTTCACCCATCCCTAGAGGAAGGATTAAAAGGCTTGGCCTCCAGAGCTGACATAACAAAGCAATGAGTTCCATTTGAAGAAATGGTTGCAATGACTGAAATAAGAATTGCATTAATGTGTTGTCCAGCCTTTCTTCTTTTTTGTACACCTTCCTCTGCCCATTCCAAAATTCATAGACAATTCCATTTTTGTCTGAATTGCAGATGAACTAATAATGAATACTTTAAGTCTTTGGTTTTCAAGTGTCTCTGCTTTTTCTGCCCTTGGGTTGGAGAAATAATAATAATAATAATAATAATAAATAAAAAAATCACCCCACATTCAGAATGTTTTCATATTGCCAAATCAGGAATTACTGTAAATATGTGATCTCTTGGCTGGAGTATGTTTTCAGTTTTATGAGCAGTAGATATTTACTGAAACCCCATTTTAGATTACACTCTTAACAGAAATCTCTTCAGGTTTGCTCACCATTATCTGTGCATCAGTACACAAGGATGCAATGGATTGGCCAAAGTAAATCCTCTTTGAAAAACTGTAAGCAATTTCCCAGTACAGCTCATGTTTCTGTAATGAGTGGGGCCTTGTACTTGGGGGAGTTCAGGAATAAAAGAAGTAACATGCCCAGTCAGCCAAACCATTAATGTCTGTATGGGAGTCTCTGAGAAGAAAGCTAGAAAGTGTTATTGGAAGTAATGTAAACGTGATAGCTTTTAAAATCTGAGGAGATGAATTTCTGATGACTCCCTAGGGAGCAGGATGAGGAAACTCATGATAACCCATATGATAATTCCAGTTAATTTCTGTAATTCAAAAACCTGAGGAATACACTCTGAGGGTACCGTAGGGACTAGAGTCTGGTGCTGAGGAATCCAGCATGTGCAAAATAAATAAAAGCAGAAAGACGGGGACACAGATTTGGAGGAAATGGGTGCTCAATCAAACTGTTTACTCTAGAGGAACCATTAAAGTCAATAGTATGAGGATGGCCAACTTTTTGTTGGTGTTAGCATACATGACACTAGCTGTGAGTTTCAGGTCCAAAATACTCAGCTAATGTAATGTCTGTTAGCATGGAGCTATGTGTGGCCTCCTTACTTTCCCCTTACTTGCTCCACTACACCCAGGATGATTAGCAACAGCTGATCAGGATCCAAGACAAAAACTGATTCAGAAGCTGCATGCAGGATACATTGCTGAAGGGAAGAGTTGTTGCTCTAGAATGTTACTTATAAAGGACCTGCTAGAAAGAGCAGGTCTAGGAAGCCTGTCACCTGATGAAGACTGGAGCTGAAGAACCAGTTAGGAAGAATGAGTCTTCATAGCCAGACAGGTTGTTGGGGACTTTATAATACAGTGGGCACGGACTTTGAAGAGACCTGAAAATTAGGACTTTGATTCATTTTTCACTGAATCCTTCAGTAGAACAAAACCAGATAGTAAACATATATCTGAAATACCGCCTCTCCTACCATGTTCCATTGAGGCCCCCATGGTCAGCCGGGAGCACCCCCTTGTAGGTTCCATCTGGTACCCTTGTCTGTGGGACGGGGGTGCGCAGGAGGACGTTCTTGGTTGCTGCCCTGGTTTTGTGGAACTCCTTCCCCAGGAGGTTTACTTGAGCCTGAGCCTAAGCAGCGTAAAACTTATTTTTATTTTTAAAAGTATTTGGCACATGGGGATTAGGGATGGGAGAACAGAATGCGGTTCGGATGTTTGGATGTTCGGTCATTTGGTTCGAAATCCGAGTTTGGGTTCGATGGTTTGGTTCAGCCGAGTTCGGGTTGGCCGAACTTGGACGAGCAGTCAAAAATAGCGCAATAAAAATCAAAACTGAAACCTAATTTTTTTTGGCCCTGAAAAGACATTTTTCCTGCCCCCGAACTCATCCGAACTCATCCGAACACGACCGAACTGTTCGGTCATTCGCAAGTTCGGTTTGGACATTCGGTTCGGACATCCAAACAGACCGAGTTCAGTCCGAACTCCGAACATCTGAACCGCGTTCACCCATCCCTAGGGTGGATAGAGGTTGGTTGGGTTTCTGGGTAGGTTTGTGGGGAGGGTGGAAGTTTTAAGAGAAAGATGGGGTTTTTATAGCTTGAATGCTATTATTGTTATTGGCTTACTGACTGTAAGCCACCCTGAGCCTTTGTGGAAAGGGCAGTGGATAAATTTAAATAAATAAAAAATAAAAATAAACAAGGGATATATTTAATGAACTTCATGTGCCTCCATCTACTCCATCTTTGGGGTGCACCGAAAGAAAACTAAGGCATAGGCCAGGTGTGGCCCATAGGGGAATTGAAGCTTAAACACTCTGGGTTCTGAAAGATCTTGCAAGCTAAGCAAAGTCATACATTGACTGAGAGATCACAAGGAAATCCAAGTGTATTCTCAGAAATTATGCTGTGGGTTTAGTTGGTTGGACTTTCCAGAGCTTTTGCTCAACCAGTCAAGATGTTAGAGGCACTGTCCTAATGTGGCATCAATTTCTGAATGAGTACGCAAGTGGTCAAGGCTAATAACAATGTCCCTCACATTAATCACCTAAAAGTAACACATTGTATTACTGAAATGTGTCAAAATTGGAAAATAAAGGAAAGACGAGACAGGCCCATAATGGGGAAGAAAAGAGTAGGCCATGAAAGTTCAGTCTCTGCCAAGACGTTGCCTGTTCTGGCCTCTACTAAGACAGAATTAATAATATTATTTAACAGTATATGACACAAAGGCTGCTTGCATGTAAGATAGGAGGGGGAACTGCTGTGAGCCACAATCACAGTGGAGGGGGGGAGGGAAGTTATGTAAAGTCCTGCTCATGTGTGTGTGTGCGCGTGTTGTTGTTTTTTTTTAATGTGATTAGGGGTAATTTCAGATGTACCATCCCCAGAGGCCTGCCACACTGAACCATGGACCAGGATCAGTTTCGGATCCTGGTCAGGAATCAGTCTGGCTGTCCTTTAAACATACCAGCCAGATTCCTGACCAGGATCAGTTTCGGATCTTGGTCAGGAATCAGTCCGGCTGTCCTTTAAACATACCGGCCAGATTCCTACCGGGGATCGGGCAGGGGGCGGGGCCGCATGGCATGGATATGCAGCTGCACAGCCCCGCACCCATGCTCCCCCATACGCCCGCCCTTCGGGAGATAGGCGGGTGCAGCGGCCAATATGTCCGCTGAGCCCAATCCCATCCTGTGGTCGGGACCATGATCTGGGATGGGCCAAATGGAACAGACGTAACGTTTGGCCCATCCAGATCATGGCCAATCTAACCATGATTCTGGATCTCTGGGCGGCCGGAGGTCCAGAACTGTGGTCATTTTTATCCCCGCCAGTGGTTCATTGGGGTGAACATCTGGTGGGGAGCAAACAGACGCAATGGGACAAACAGCCACCACAGGGAATTCACCGTGGTTGACCGTGGTCTCGTTTAGTCTGAAATTACCCAAGCTCATATCTGATATGATTTAAATGATGGGAAACAGAGCTGAAAATCCATCCCTGTCTCCTGTCACTGAAATAACAACAGATATGGGCTAATCATGACAAAAAACAAACAAACCCATGCATGTCAGCCAGACTTCACGTGATCCCCCTGCCATGATTTCAGCTTACGGCAGTTTCTGTCTCATGTGCAAGCAACAAAGGAGTCTACAGAAGTGTGAACGGGGCTGCTTATAAATTGCCCAGAATATGTTTATAAGCAGTCGATTTCAGCTTTATTAGCTGCCTGTATTTGATGAACGTATAATACTTCCTTCCCCTCAGGACCTTTTGGCTTCCCCCTTCTGTGAGAATCTAGCTACAGGCCTGAGGTCAAGAATAAGCTTCACCTTTCTATTGGATGGCAGCTCATATCCTAAGCATTAGAAAATAATGAAGACATGACATTCTGGTACTCAACACACTTCACTCTTTTTCTTACCAGACTAAATTCAAGGTCTTAATCTGGATCTTTTAGAATGGACCTTGACTTGCTCAGACATCAACTCTTTTCATGACACAATCACAAAAAGACTCATCTAAGACTGAGCTAAAGAAGAACATGTAGAAAAGCTCAAAAAGCAAGGACCTCAACTGTGCAATATCTTCCACCACAAATCTATTATAGATCTCTCCCCTCTCATAGTGAAATCTAAATCCTTCCTCTTTGCAGAGACCTTCTCCCAGCAACATCACAATAACATTCTGAAGATACTGGGCATGAGGAGAAGAAACAAATATTTCCACATTTTAAAAAAACAAACAAAAAACCCTAACTCTCACAGCGACAGAAAGCGTGGTTCTTCTACACCTGTTCCGTCCGGTGGCCCTCACTGTCACTGCTACCCCCAGCTGGGTATACAGGTATCTGACTGGGTTACCTGGGACTTCCCCAACTGGTTCATCTCTGACACAGCTTGCTCTCAGTATTTCTTTCTCTACCTTTCCTAGAAGTTAGCGTAGCCTGGCATGGCTGTTGTGCAAGGGACTCTCCACATGCTTCTTTAATTTTAAGAACAATAACTTTATTTAACTTCTAGGACAACTAAAGAGGAATTTCTGTATCAGCAAGGTTATTTGAGGTAACACTAACATGAGGACCACAGCCCACACCTTATAGTCAGTCTCTCCCTGCTGTTCAGATCCTTGTTCTGGATACTTTCTTAGCTTTTTAGTCCTTTTCCTGCTTTTACAGTCGGTGGTCTGTACCCTTTCACAGATCCCTCAGTAGGAGAGACTCTCAGCCCTTAATACAGACAGTCTGTCAGTCTCTGCCTCAGTTCCTATTCACTGACCCCTTCTCCAGTATGAGTTTTAGACAGAGCTGTCCTCTGAAGCTGCTTTCTAGCTCCAACTCTCTAACTGGCCCTCATCAGTTTGCTCCCTTTGCTCCCATTGAACCCTCATTCCTTTAAAATTGATTGGTGACTCCCTTTACCAGGCTGGCTGGATGAACCATGCTAATTCTCAGTTAATCTGATGGTCGATCTGTCCCCCCTTATTTCCATCCCAAACTCCGCTGCTAGGGTCATCCACTCAGCCCGTCGCTTCGACCATGTGCAGCCTCTCCTCGCTTCACTGGCTCCCCCTCCCCCAACACATCCTTCACAAACTCCTGGTATTTACTTACAAAACCCTCCAAAACCCTTACACACTCCTGCACGCACTCTCCTCTCCTCCTCTGTCATCTCCCTAGCTCTCCCTCATCTCCCCTGCTCCCCTAACAGCCTTCGTCCCTTCTCCCTTGCTGCCCCCCATGCCTGGAACTCCCTCCCTGCCCACATCTGCCCACCCCCTCCCTCCGTTCCTTCAAATCCCTCCTCAAAACCCATCTCTTCCTCGTTGCCTTCCCTGATGCCCGCTAGTACTCCCCTCTCAACATTCACTGTCCGCCTAACTGCAACCAAGCCAAGCACGTGCACCTGAGACTCTGCATCCACTTGAATGTTTTTATCCCTTGTCTTTCCATATGTCCCCTATCCCTATCTCCCCCCTCCTAGTCTATTTGATTGTAAGTCGTAGGCAGGGACCACGTCTATCTCATTGTTATGTAAAGCACCAGGTACACTGCTGGCGCTATACAAATGCTTGTAATAATAATAATTAATAATTAAGAAAACTGAGACACTGCGCATTTTTACACACACCTTAAAGTGCTGGTCTTTCAATCTTCTGTGTTTAGAAGTCCACAAGTAAGTTCCTGGATTCATTCTTCTCACACACACTGCCCTGAGGCAGTTCCTGGATGCTTAACACAAACACTGCCTTGAGGCAGCCTAAGGTAACCACAGCTGTAGACATGAGCGGCTACCATGGAAACCAACTGACCACAGCTGCCTGGAGCAAAGCAGTTTACCAGGAGAACATTTTACACACAAACGTTCTGGGAGAAGTTCTATGCAGAACTTCAAAGAACCAGATGTTTAAGATCTGGGTGAGTGATTTAGACACACAGAAAGTTCAGGTTGTAACAGCAAACATGAAGGAGAAATATGTGTGTAAAAACACCCAGTGATTCACTGCTGAACCCAGAAGTGTGTGTATTTCACCACACAGACAAATGAACTGATTGTGGAACAGAGTCTTGCAAGGCTAATAACTCATCCGTGCTTTCTACACTTTACAGACTACTGACAAGTCTCACATTTCTCATGGTCTAGTACTACCATGCGCTACTGGAGATGGTTGTTGTGGCCTAGTGCATGCTCATTGTGGGCTTGCTGGGGGTGCACAAGGAGGAGGGCCTCTTTAGTCTCCACAGCACAGTGGCTGGGGGAACTGACTAATTTCACACAGACACTCTAACACTGATAAACCAGGGGTTACATTTTATTATACATGTTGCAGGGCTGCAGGTGTGCTCTATGGGTGCCCTGCAACATTTATAATAAAATGCAACACCCATTTTATCAGTGTTAGAGTGTCTGTGTGAAAAGGGCCATGGTTATCCCACCCCCCCACCAGTCTTTCCATTCCCAAGAGTTGGCCGCATCATTGGTAGAGAGAGAGTAAAGCCTGCTCTGCTATTGTCACAACAGATTCTGCTGATTTACATAATTTATGGTGCTCAACTATGTAGATGGTCATTGGAGTATATAGATTGGCTTTGTGGTTTTCGCCTTTCATCTTTCTGTATCAAATGATCTATATATTCTTTTGGGGCATGTTTGCTTGACCTTACCATTCTTAGTTCATGAACACTACATAAATCAACATTAGCTGACAGAACACCCTGGATCTTGAACAGTTCTCATCAAGGACAAATAAAAATTAATGGAGTGTATGCTGTAGCATGTTGGATTTTTACACTGTTTACTAACTAGCACCAAATGGGGCCCATATAACACCAAAAGACCAGATTTGAATTATGCTTTAGCCTCAGGTTTATTCATCTTACTGAAATCCTCTTAATACTGAAATTCTTTTTTTATTTATCTGAGAATATGGATTGGTAGGAATTTGGGTCACAGTGGCTCTCTGATAGAGCTCGACATCTTCTTGATTTTTGGGCCAGTCAAGGATCAGAGCTGTATCTCTGTGTAAGAGGAAGTGATTATCTCCATTCCATTCATTGGGCATCAATGAGTTTAGGGGCTTTTAGCTTTTCTTTTTTCTCTGTGATCAAACCATATGTGCAAATTATTTTTTTAATTTTTATTTCTCTTTGAGATTTGACTAGGAATTCATTCCACTGCATTGTGGTTGGTGAGAAATGCTGGATAGGTGTTTTGTTTGTGATTCTAGAAAGGTTTCTAGTAACAGTTGATAATACAGTAAGGCCAGGTGCAATTAATTTTTTAAAAGGGCAAGAATTTTTTAATTTTCTTTATTTATTTTAAAGGGCAAGAAACAGTGAAAATAACAAAAATGTCAAAACCGGAAATGATTGCTAGAAATATGGGAGACTCGTCTTTGTGATCTATTGAAATGCACAAGACGAGATACATTTAATTGAAAAGGCAGAGTTTATTTTACAAGTGTAATTTTCTTCTGAAGACAAAGGAGTGTTCCTTCCTAACTTTGCATGCATGGGAAACTGCTGCAGGTAAAAAGATCAATAATTAGATGATTTTCATTCACTGCTTCAGTACTGTCCTTAGTGAAAAGCTTATCAATGTTGGGCTTTTTTTTTTTCTTTTCTTTTTTTGTCTAATACATCTTATGAAGTGCTGCTGGCATGCATAAATCATAGAACGTCTTATCCTGAATAATGGGGAAAAAACTCCATTTACATACAAAATCAAGGGAGACTTTAATGTATACTGTTACAGGAAAAAATGACTCTGTTTGTCTCTCTTGCTCTTACATCTTACTATAAATTTGACAGCCTCTGAAAGTTGTTTGTACTGCTTACATAAAGAGATAAATTATCTCTACAACATAAGGCCCTTCTTCTTTGCTGCATGGTTTAATTTCCATTATGTATTGCACATACTTAACCCATAAGGCACCAGTGGCCAACTCAGTATGAGTCTCTCTCTTGCATATCTATGCCAGTAATATTTCAGTAATATTGGGAATGTCAGTATTTCACAGTGAGGTGTGAAATAACTAGAGATTGATGACCATCAAACCTCGGAGAGAGCTAGGCAGATTGATTTGGTTTGAATTAATGTCTTGAGAGATGAGAGATGTCTCTAATATTTTTGGCAGTGCTCTGAATTCCACTTCTAGTGACAGCAAGAAAGGACAGGGGAATGTGAAAATGAGAAATATAATGGGGGGAATGATTAGCTACATTTCTGAAAAATTCCACGCCCTGATCCCAGTCCCCCATAACACAATTATTTCATATTGGAATGAGACCACTTTTTATCCAAAATGTATTTTCTGTCACTTCTGGATGTTGCACAACTAGACCAGGTGGTTGTGGGTTTCTTCTATAATTCTGACCCATGTGCATTAGAGATAGATTCAAAAGAGATCACTGAAGAGGAATATAATAGTGTCAGGAAGTACTGACACTGGCTGCCCTCTCGGGGCTCCGCTCCTGGACACCTGAGGGGCTTGTGTCACCTCCCCAGTACATAAGTCCTCCTAAGGCGAAAGAAAGTAGCCAGAACTTAGGAATGGGTAACAAGGGGATAGAATCAGAGGTCATCTAATCCAACCCGCTGCTCAATCAGGAAATCCACAGCTACAGCATTAATGGATTAATGGGTCAGGCAGGGGGGAGTTGTGATTATGCTCCTGAAGAACTCAGGTGCTTGTTATCTGAATTCTTGAAGCCCAGCAAGCTGCCAGTTTGCTGCTAGCAGATCCTCGCTTCCCCTTTCCTTGTGAGTACTACTTGCTACTTTGCCTCTCTCCTAGGGGTGTGCATGTTGTTTTCATTATTACAATAACGATAATGAAAATTGACATTTTGGTTTTCGTTAGTGTAATAACGAAAACAATAACCAAGAATAATGACAATGATAATGAAAATGGCAACCGAGAATACCAAAAACGACAACCGAGAATACCGATAACAGTAATGATACCGATACCGATACTGATAACGATATCAAAAACGATACCAAAAACAATACAAAAAATGATAACAAAAATGATGATAAGAAACAAAAATGACAATGCTGTTATCATTGTAATTATTATTAGTGCTGTGGCAGTTGGGTTTTGGAGGGAAAATGTACAGAGGGAGGAGGGAGCAGACATCTCGGAGTCTTAACAGGGTTGAACTCTTGAACTGTGCCTGTGTTGGGAGGGGCGAGCAGCTCTGCAGCATCTGATGAATGTATCCCTGACCAATGAGCACCACAAGCAGGCCCCAGCAGTCTCATGGGACTCTGTGATTGCTCAATGCCTGCTGCCTCCCACAAACAATCAGAGGAGCTCTGGGGGAGGCCACTGCAACTCTTTATAATGAGAGGGCCAGGTTTTTTGTCTCCGTTGTGTGAGAGCTCTGCTTGTCAGGTTGCATTTACAGAACTGTGGTGCTTGCTAGTGGTGGGACCCCGGGCCCATTACCGGCTACCGGATTTACCGGTTACCGGTTCTACGAAAACCGGATTCCCGGATTAAATCCGGTATGCCGGTACCGGATTTATTTCATTGGTTTCAATGGGGCGCTGTGTCCCCATTGAAACCAATGAAATA
>QEPC01000306.1:942101-959373 GCA_003113815.1 Sphenodon punctatus
AGTAATAACTAAATGAGTTTCTAAAGACATAAAGATAATTAGAGCCTCCAAAAATCATCAAAAAGTAATCAATAATCCTGTGGGCAACGATAGATAGATAGATAGATAGATAGATAGATAGATAGATAGATTAGATGACACCTCATTCCTATATCGATATGGAATGATCCATCCCTTGTCATTCACTCTCTTCTTCACCAGTCAGGATGTAGGAATGAGGTGGCATTTCGTAACTACTGTGGCTTGAAGGACCTACTATATAGGGATGGGCAAACAGAATGTGGTTTGAATGTTTGGATGTTTGGTCGTTCAGTTCAAAACCCAAGTTTGGGTTCAATGGTTCAGTTCAGTCGAGTTCGGGTTGACCGAACTTGGTCAAACAGTCAAAAATAGCACTATCAAAACTGAAACCAAAACAAAACCGAAAACTAACCTTTTTTTTTCCCTCCGTGAAAAGATGTTTTTCCTGCCCCCAAACTCATCCAAACTCATCCGAACACAACCGAACTGTTCGGTCATTCGAGAGTTCAGTTTGGTCGTTCGGTTTGGACATCCGAACAGACCGAGTTTGGTCCGAACTCCGAACATTCGAACCGCGTTCGCCGATCCCTACTACTATACATGATCTTGTCTCATGCTCTTTATGAACCCAAATATACTACCGTCCTTCCTAACTTCCCGTATCAGAGCTTCTAAGGTTTATTGTATTGGGTGAAAAAGTACTTCCTTTTGTTTGTTTTAAACCTATTCCTATTAATATGGAAACTGATTCTTCCTGTACTATTAAAAATAGTAAATAATAGTTCCAAATTCATTTTCTTCACACCATCCATGATTTTACGGACCTCTGTCTGTCAGTGCTGTGGCTTGAGGTGAGGAAGAAATGAAAGGAATAGAGAGAGGGGAGAGGAGAGATGGAGCAATCCCTCTCCCTTCAGGACCCTGAAGCGGTTGAGATCAAGCATCATCACTGGGAAATGAGAGAAGATCCTAAGATTGCCCCAGTGTAACAGGGGGCAAGCAAGTTATTATATGATATATAATATAAAAACAGGACATAGATAGATAGATAGATAGATAGATAGACAGATAGATAGATAGATAGATAGATAGATAGATAGATAGATAGACCACTGACCTCACCCAAGATGGCACTTCTTGAATTCTTAATACCCTCTCTAATCTTGCATATGTGTATTTTGGTTAAACATTCTGTTTTTTAAATTGCTGTGCTTCTACAGATCACAACAAATGCTACAACATTTTAAATAAATGAATGGACCTCATTCAGTGTTGTCTTGAGGACAGTATTGCATTTGAAAGTGATACTACTCTGCTTTATCATGCCAATATCAAGTGCAATCACTCAGTAAAACTGCATTTAAATCTCCTGTTCATAAACCAGTCCTGATTTCCGCAAATGTATTCATTTTAGCAAGTGTTCATTAAAGAGTTTCCAAACACATTTCAGGCTATGGCAAACATGTAAATTATCTACTTTTGATCTCCTTGGGGTATGGTTAGTCACATGGTACTAATTCTACTCCAAGACTGGAGAAACAACACTTTTTAAACTGATGAATTATAGCGAACAAGAAAGTACAAATAGAGAGAATATGCCTTGGTTAGTATACAAGTAACACATCTTTATTCTACAGACATACTAGCTTGTAGAACTAGCATTAAGCTAGTTGTAGTTTCTACTAGTAATTTCTTTTGTATGTATCAAGTGTCCTAACTTCATCCATTCTTACTACACACATAACCACAAACCCCTTGTTAAAATGTTTGTGAGTCACAGCAGATTTGAGCAATATGTGAAAACTTGTGAATGGTCTTATATCCTTTACACTGAATGAAACATAATTAAGCATGGAGTGATGGAAGGCTGAGCTAGCAAGAGGGGTGGCTGTCAAATGTAATTGTTGTTCATCCACGTTGTTTGCACAGACACCTTGGTGGGATGAATAATATTCTTTTCTGCTGCAGTAATGGCAGAATCTGAAATAAAATATGCATTCATTACTGTCTCATCCAATCTTTTTGGAATGCTAAATGGCATGGCACATGTCCAGCTCAGCTTACCCTCCCAAATTATTTTCAGCTGGAGCAAAATGCACCTGGGAAGATAATGTTTATAAGATTTTTGCATGATCATTTAATACCCTGCACTGAGTGTTCCAGCAGGCTCTTTAGATGCAGAATTGTTTATGCCTTATTTCAGAAGAGCAACAATCTTCCATCTCCTTGAAAGTGCTAGAACCATGTAATTGGTTAGTAAGAGTGTATGCTTTTTAACCCAGATTTAAATGTATTTAGTAACCTCATGGGGTCCTGTTAATCAGGACCGGTGCACAGCCAAGGGCGCCAGGGCCAGTGCCTGTCATGTGCCCTCTGATGCCACTCCTGTACCATCTGATGCCCCTCTGTGACCTCTGCCCCACTACTGTGCTCCCTGCCACCCTGAACACACAGCCTCTTACCTGAAAGAAGTTCAGGAGTTCTGTCAGGGCCCCCAGAAGCAGCTGATGCTAATTTTCCCAAAGGAGGGGGCTTCTCTGTTTACATCTGTTGAGCCAATGCAGGCAGTGAGCTGAGCTCAGCTAACTCTGAGCAGATCACTCTCTCCCAGTCAGCATGCCCCCCAGTCTGTAGGAGAGAGGGACTGAGTGTTGCATGGAGTCCCATTAGGAACAAACATGATAGGAACGCACTTAGGCAACTAGGGGGAGCCGTCCAAGCGCTTGTAATGGGGAAGCTGAAGTTTCCCTTAAAGCCACCAGGGGGCAGGCTATCATTGAGCCCAATGGGCTCAACTTTTAAACACCGGCTGGACAGTGGTTACAAGAGCCCAGGCAATTATGCCTAATTGGGGCATGCAGGAAGCACTGTATTTCTTTTAGGACATGCATGCTCAGTCAGGGCATGGGCTGTTTTGTTCTGCTGACCTGCGTGCATTGGCGGTGGAGCCATTTTGTGGAGTTTCCGGGCATTGTAACTTGGAGGGGGACTCTGTTTGGACCACCAGACCAGTATGTATCAGGATTCCTGCTGCGTGAAGTGTGAGTATTAAATGGTGGGGGGAGAGAGGGAGGAACATGAGACACTGGGGGGAAAGGGGGCCAGGCTGGGGGAGGTTGACTGGGAGGCAGCCACTCAACGCTGAATGGGGCTGGGGGGAGGAGAGTCTGACTGGGGAATGGGGATGGGCTGGGGTGGCGTGGATGAGGGGTGGACTGGGACTCGGAGACACAGGAATGGGGGTGGGGTGAACTGGGAGACAATGGGGGATTGGGGAGGGGACTTGGGTAGTCTGGCTTGGGACTGGAACTGTGGGACAGGGTGCACTGGGAGATGAGGTGGTGGGGGGACTCGAGGAGTCTGACTGGGGAATGGGGATGCACTGGGAGACAATGGGGGAGGGGTGGGGGACTTGGGGAGTCTGTCTTGGTAATGGAACTGGGGAGGGGGTACACTGGGAGATAAGGGGGCAGGAGGACTCAGGGAGTCTGGGAGTCTCAGCGAGGGGGATGTACTGGGAGACAATGGGGAAGGGGTGGTGGGACTTGGGGAGTCTGGCTTGGGAATGGGACTGGGGAGGGGAGTGCACTGAGAGATGAGCTCCATCGATCTTGGAGGAGCGAGTCATGAGTTCATGGCCTCCATGACAACCATGGGCCTGTCCCAAATCATCTGTGGCCCCACACATGAGGAGGGATCAATACACTGGATTTGGTTTTCTGCACCGGCCTTGAGGCGGGGGGTCAGTTAGTAGGAGTTAAGGGGGTAGAGCCTTTGTCATGGTCTGACCATTACTGCCTTAAGGCGTGCATCCTGCTGCATGATAGCCCCTTAAAGGGTGCAGGACTTATTAGATCGGTCCACCCCCAGAGACTAATGGAACCAGATCGGTTCCGGAATGCTCTGGGGGAGTTTCCCCTGGACCTTGACACCCGCTCTATCGATGATCTCGTAGCCTTCTGGAACATCTTGTTGGCCGAGACCATTGACAGAGTGGCTCCCAGGCATCCTCTGCCCTCCTGAGTCTCCCGCAGGTCTCCTTGGTTTACTGAGGGCCTGCGGTGTTTGAAGCTGGAGATCAGGCAGATAGAGCACCGGTGGCACCGGACTCGCAACCAGTATGATTGATCACAGCATAAGAGCAGTTTAAAGGCCTATGCTGTGGTGGTGCAGACAGCAAAGAAGCAGTTTTTTGCTGCTATTATTGCATCTGCAAAGTCACGTCCAGCGGAGCTTTTCCAGGTGGTGAAAGACTTGGTCAGTCCTGCCTGCCTCCACCTGGACCTGGAGAAATTCAGTGACTGCTGTGACTGGTTTATCAAGTACTTTGTAGATAAGATCGCTTGCATCTGCCACAATTTCGGCACCACAGTTACTGCAGAGGATCATCATGGGACTATGGATGCCCCGTCCTGTCCTGTTTTGTGGGATTGGTTTCAGATGGTGTCACCTGCCGATGTGGAGTCCTTGTTGGGATCTGTTCATGCCACTACTTGTGAGCAAGATCCATGCCCGTCCTGGCTGGTGAAAGCTAGCCAGGAGATGTTACAGCCATTGCTGGCTGAGGTGGTTAGTGCCTCCCTTCAGGAGGGCAGGGTGCCTGACTGCCTAAAAGAGGCTGTGGTTAGACCCCTGCTCAAGAAACCATCTCTTGACACTGATGCTCCTGCCAGTTATTGGCCGGTCTCTAACCTTCCCTTTTTAGGGAAGGTTATTGAATGGGATGTGGCACGGCAGCTCCAGGAACATCTGGACCGCACTGGTTTCCTTGATCCCTCCCAGTCTGGGTTTCAGCCTGGGTATGGTACGGAGACAGCATTGGTGGCCTTGGTTGACGATCTCCATCTGGCATTGGACCAGGGTCGTCAGATCTTACTGGTCCTTCCAGACCTTTCGACTGCATTTGACACAGTCAATCACAAGGTGTTGGTGATGCACCTGCGGGACTGTTCTGGAATTGGTGGGATGGTCTTCGACTGGTGTCATTCATTCCTGGCCAGGTGGTCTTGGGGGAGTGTACGTCTTCCCCCCGGGACCTCACGTGTGGAGTCCTGCAGGTTGCCATTCTGTCCCCCCTCTTATTTAACATCTATATGCAGCCATTAGCGGAGATCGTGAGGGGGTTTCAGGGCATGCAGTGCCATCAGTATGCTGATGACACTCAGCTCTACCTCTCCTTTTCCATCAACCCAGGCCATGCAGTCTCCTTATTTTCGCAGTGCCTGTCAGCTGTGGGGGCTTGGATGAGGTCAAGCCATCTGCAATTGAATCCTGACAAGATGGAGGTGATGTTGGTGGGCGAGGGCTTGGGGGACCTGGGAGTGGTTGAATCTCCTCTTGTTGGGGGGGTGTTCGCCCCCCATGGTGTCTCAAGTGCAGAGTCTGGGTGTGCTCCTCGAGTCACGGCTCAGCTTGGAATCTCAGTCTGTGGCCGTGGCGGGGAGTGCGTTTCAGCAGTTACATTTTGTCCAGCGGCTTCAGCTGTATCTCTCAGACTCCGACCTCACCACTGTCATCCATGCCTTTATCACCTCGAGGCTGGATTACTGCAATGCGCTATATGTGGGGCTGCCCAAGAAGCTCATTCAGAGGCTGCAACTGGTGCAGAATGCCGCGGCCCATCTCCTGATGGGGGCAGGTCACAGGAAGCACATGACACCAGTGCTCCGGGCCCTGCCCTGGCTGCCTATAAAGCACCAGGCCAGGTTCAGGGTGCTGGTTTTAACCTTTAAAGCCCTTCACGACCTAGGCCCTGATTATCTGCGGGACCGCCTCACTCCCCATATGCCTGTGCGACCTTTGAGATCATCTGTGGGAACCTTTTTGGAGCTTCCCCAATCCCCGGGCAAGGCGGGTGGCCATCGATGTTATATCTTTTTCAGTGGTTACCCCTGTGCTGTAGAATTTGCTCCCTGAGGAGGCTCGACTGGCTCCCACTCTCCTGCTGTTTCAGTGTATATGTAAGACCTGGCTGTTCCGTCAGGCTTTTGGCGAGGGGTAGGGGTGGGTTGGGGCGGGGATGGGGACTTTCTTCACATATTGGGGTATTTTAAAATTGAAATTGTAAATTGTTTTAAAATTGTATATTGTTTTAATGTTTTAATGAATGTTGTTCACCGCCCCGGACTGCCCTGTGGGCAGGAGGGATGGGATATAAATTTTAAATAAATACATAAATAAATAAATAAATATTTTTTTTTAAATGAGGGGAATGGGGGGACTCGGGGAGTCTGGCTGGGGGAGGGGGATGCACTGGGAGACATGGGGTGGGGGGATTCGGGGAGTCTGACTGGTCCATGGGGCTGGGGGAGAAGGGTGGACTGGGAGACATTGATGGGGGAGGTGGGTCCAACAGATGTGAAGTGAACCATGTTTGGGGAGACAATTGGAACTCCTTGCTGCTGCTTTTGTGGTGTGTTGAGGATAATATGGTTGACTTAATATATGGTTTCAGTGGTGGTTTTGCTTTTGCTTGTTGTGTGTTTGCCGGTGCACTTCTGGTTTTCCCCCTCATCCCCCAAGCATGTGTAAAGGACTTGACCATTTTCTGGGGCCTCATTGGCTATTGCTACTCTGGGTTAAAATGGGTCCCTTTCCTGTTTTACATGTAAATTATCTGCTTTTTGTTTTCCGGGTGGGGAACCTAGGGGCTTGGATGGAGAAATGGTTTATAAAAAAAATTAATCTTTGCTGGAACGTTCCTTGGATTTTAAAATCACCACACTCTTTGCAGTTTGGTGGGACGTTGTGAGTAGAGACAAAATGGCCTCCGCCTCTCTAGTAGAGAGGTCATTTTGTGAATTTGTGTGTCTGTGGGGGTTCTGGGGGGGTTTAGGGAGAAGAGGTCGGGTACACGGAGCGTTGATGACCAGGAAGAGGGTTACACACACACCTTGCACGGGGGAGCAGCGAGACACCGTGTGGAAAACACACCCTCAGGGTGGAATAGGGCTAACAGGATGATTAGTCCCCAGCCTGACTCATCATAGGGCATCTGGGTATTGCATGCCTCAATTGCTGCTGTAGCCACACACACACGGGGAAAAGGAGGGAGCAGGGGAAGGGAAAGGAGAGTGAGTTTGGTGGGGGACAGGGGTGCAGATGCGTTGAGGGTGTTATTGTAGGTGAATTTGACTATTGGTAGCAGGTCGTACCAGTCGTCTTGGTGGTACCCGGTGTAGCAATGCAAGTACTGCTCAAGCGTCTGATTCACCCACTCTATCTGTCTGTTGGTCTGGGGGTGGTACCCAGAGGTTAAACTACGTTTTATTTGAAGGCTTTGTAATAGTTCTTTCCATAACCACGACGTAAATTGAGATCCTCTGTCGGATACAATCTCCAGGGGTATTCCATGTAATTTGATGACATGGTGAAGAAGCAACTGGGCGGTGCCACTAGCTGTTGGTGATCCTGTGGTGGCTACAAAATGTCCCAGCTTCGTGAAATGGTCCACGATTACTAAGATGGTCGTATACATCGAGGAGGGGGGTAACTCCACAATAAAATTGAGACCAATACATTGCCAGGGTCCTTGTGGTACGGGGGCCAACTGTAGTAGCCCCTGCAGTCGGTGTTGAGGAACCTTAGTTCGTGCACAGGTGGCACACTGCTTTACGTACCGTGCGATGTCCAGACCTAGCATCGGCCACCAGAAATGCCTTTGAAGTAAGGCAAGGGTCCGTCGTATCCCAGGGTGCCCAGCCAGGGGGGCATCGTGGTGTCCCCAGAGCAGGGACTTGTGGGCCTGTGGGGGAACCACGAGTCACTGCCAATAGTACTGGAGCCCATCTCGTCCCTTTTGGGTCTTCGGGCCTAGGCCGGACCCGAGGGGGTTGGGGTAGCTTCGAAATTGGGAGGAGGTAAGAAGGTTCGCTGTCATTGTTCGGGCCTCCAAAATGGGTTCTCCCCTCTTGTCGTGGGGGTCCCCTTCCTCGGTGCACCGGGAGAGGGCATCCGCTAAGATGTTCTGGGTGCCGGGGCAATAGCGGATTTGGAAATGGAAGTGGGTAAAGAAAAGGGCCCAGCGCCCATGGCGTGCATTCATAATGTGGGTAGTGTGCAGGTACGTGAGGTTCCGGTGGTCCGTCACTATGGTGATGGGGTGCTTGGCTCCTTCAAGGTACTGCCTCCAGGATTCAAAGACTGCTTTGATTGCTAAGAGCTCACGATCCAATACCGTGTAATTTTTCTCTGTGCTATTGAGCTGGCGAGAGTTGAAGGCACAGGGTAACAGCCGTTCCCCCCCAGGCTCTTGTTGCAAAAGTGCTGCTCCTATGGCGATGCTAGAGGCGTCTGTCTCTACCGTAAAGGGTTGGTCGAAATGTGGATGTTGTAGGATGGGGGCCCGAGTGAACATGGCTTTTACAGCTTCGAATGCCCGCTGCTGCGCGGGGCCCCATTTGTAGGTTACTCCTTTGCATAGCAGTCCGGTCAAGGGGGCAGTCAACTTTGCATAACTGGCAATGTACTGGCGGTAATAGTTCGCTGTCCCCAGAAACCGCTGCAAGGCCTTGATGGACCGGGGCGGGGCCCATTGCGTGATTGCACTGACCTTCCTAGGGTCCATCTTAATCCCTTGAGGGGAGTTAATGAACCCGAGGAACTCAATGGTCATCACGTGAAATGCGCATTTCTCCTGTTTACAGAACAGCCGGTTTTGTCGTAGCCGCTGCAACACCTTTTGAACCTGGGGGATGTGTTCCGCTATGGTGTGGGAGAAGATGAGGATGTCATCCAGATATGCTACCATGCATGTGTCCAGCATGTCACAAAGTACATCATTTATAAGATGCTGGAAGGTGGCCGGCGCATTCGCCAAGCCGAATGGCATCACGTGATACTCAAAGTGCCCATAGCGGGTTCGGAAGGCGGTTTTCCACTTGTCCCCGGGGCGGATGCGCAGAAGATTATATGCCCCTCGGAAGTCGAGTTTCGTAAAGATCTTGGCGCCGTGGAGACGATCCAGAAGCTCGGGGATCAAAGGAAGGAGGTAGCGGTTCTTTATGGTCACTGCATTAAGCCCACAGTAGTCGATGCAGGGGCGGAGCCCCCCATCTTTTTTGGGGGCAAAGAATATTGGGGCTCCTGCCGGGGAAGTGGAATGTCGGATAAACCCCCACCATAAATTGTCCTCTATGTATTCCTTCAAGGTTTCCAGTTCAGGGGAAGACAAGGCGTAAATCCGGCCATACGGTGGTTCCGCGCCTGGCGTTAGTTCAATGGGGCAGTCGTAGGCCCGATGAGGTGGTAGACTCTAGGCCTCTTGTTTGCTAAAGACATTGTAAAAGGTGGCATACGGCGCGGGAAGTCTTGCTTCAGCCCCCTCGATTCCTGTAGCCGACAATATTCGTTGGGGTGTGCTTTGATTGCAAGTGGTGGTGCAATACTTAGTCCCAAAGGTCAGGGTTCGCTGGACCCAATGGATTCCGGGGTTGTGCTTGCGGAGCCAGTGCATTCCCAACACCACCTCGAACATAGGGGATGCCACTAAATCGAAACACATCAGCTCGTGGTGAGCCCCAATGATGACCTGGAGAGGTGGCGTTTGCCACACGAGGGGCCCAGAACTAAGGGGCGATCCGTCAATGGTGTGCACCTGCTCTGCGGACTGTTGAGGGGCACTTGGGAAGTCATAGCGGCGCAAAAAACCCTGGTCCATGAAGTTGCCGGATGCTCCAGAGTCGATGAATGCCCAGGCAACCACACTCCGGGAGGTGTCGCCCCTCAAGGTGACAGGAATCCGTAGGTGTTGCCCGTCCCCATGGTTCATGCCCAGGACTGGGGGGGCTCTAGGTAGGGTCATCGGTTCTACCCCCGGGGGCTCCCCTATAGCTCCTGGGGCCGGCCTTTTCCCATGTCCCTTCGAGTAGGGGGCAGGGCTGGACATTCACGTGCAAAGTGCAAGGGCTCTCCACAGTAAAAACAGAGTCGGGATGTACGTCGGTACTCCCGTTCGGCAACAGTTAACAGCCCCCGTGCAGCCCCAATCTGCATAGGTTCCCCTTCTGGTTCTCTGTTCGCCTCGCCCCTTGCTGGGGGGGCGGAAACCGGGGTCCTAGGGTTCGAAGGGGCTCTTGTCGCCTCTCCCGCCATCGTTCCCCCAAATGCTCGTCTATCTGGACAGTGAGGGTGACTCAATCCCCCCAGGCCTCCGGTAGGGGAGTGACGGTGAGTTGGTCCTTCAACTCTTCGCTTAGCCCTCATCGGTACATCACCCAGAGTACATGGTCGGGCCAGTTGAGGTCTACGGCAAGTTGTTGAAACTTCGTTTTGGGCCCCTTAGGTTCCCAGGGCAGGGGGACCGGGGCATCTACCGGGGCTACTGCAGCCCCCTGGGGCTCGGGCACAGCTGGTGCTTCCCCACCAGCCTGTTTGTCCTTTAGATCCTTCACCTCCATGGCGAGGGACTTAACTATTCATGCTAGCTCCTGGACTTCGTCTGCAAGCTGCTCCATGGCTTGCAAACCCCCCGGGTGGTTGTAATGTAGAGAAGGATTAGGTGCTGGTGATTCTGGGGAGGTTCTGGGGGGGTTTAGGGAGAAGAGGTCAGGTACACGGAGCGTTGACGACCAGGAAGAGGGGTACACACACACCTTGCACGGGGGAGCAGCGAGACACCGTGTGGAAAACACGCCCTCAGGGTGGAATAGGGCTAACAGGATGATTAGTCCCCAGCCTGACTCATCATAGGGCATCTGGGTATCGCATGCCTCAATTGCTGCTGTAGCCACACGCACACGGGGAAAAGGAGGGAGCAGGGGAAGGGAAAGGGGAGTGAGGTTGGTGGGGGATGGGGGTGCAGCAGCCCTAGGGGGGAAGGGAGGTTGGATAGGGCTCACGTTCCAAGGTGGGACCCAGGCAATAGTGCTCCCCTGAACCCAAAAGGACTGCAACCTTACCTTACAAGTTCTCGTTACCGTACCACTCACCCACGCACACCTCACTCACTCCACTCAGCCACACTGCTTTCCTCTGCACCGGAACAAGCTTCAGACAACAGGCACAAAAAGGGGGGGGCCAGTCTCACGGGCACAAGGCTCGGTCACTAGCAATGTGGCTAGCCCTGCATCGGGCTTTTAACTCCCTGCTCATGACGTTGCTGGAGCCGCGCTGAGCGGCATAACGGCAGGGGCGGGGCTACTTCCGGTGGGGTGTCTTGCGTGTCCCCGCCCCCTGGGGCCTGGCCGAGGAGCGGCGGTGTTTTGCCTTGCCATCTGACAGGCAGGAGCCTGTCAGGAGGCTTAGCTGAAGAGACTTCAGGGTTTCCCCCGCGTGAATTGGCTGCAGGGTTTCCTGGAGGTGGGGTTAGCGGGGCGGGAGCCCCCGCCGGGGCTGCGGGCGGGGCTTCGTGCCCCCGGGTCCTTACAGTGTCTACTAATCGTGACTACTCTTCTATAAAATGATCCTCCTGATCCTCCCCTTGCTGTTTTACAGCTGCTCCCTGCTGCTGGAATATTTTTTGGTGGCAATGGAGGCCTGCAACTGAGCAAACTTTTTAAAAAATCCTGCTTGCTTGGACAGACATTTGGCTGTCAGGGATCAGGGGTTGCTACTAGGGATGCTGGTCTCTCTGGGCCAGTTTCACTTGCAGTGCTGGCCTGCAACAGGACAAACACTTTTTAAAAGGCCTGTCTGCTTGGAAAGGCATTTGGCTGTTGGGGATAGGGTGTAGCTACTAGGGATGCTGGTCTGGATGGGCCTGGTTTGCTTGCAATGCAGCCCTGAAACTGGCCAAAAAAATGTAAAAGGCCTGTTTGCTTGGACAAGCATTTGGCTGCTGGGGATAGAGTGTAGCTGCTAGGGATGCTGATCTTGCTGGGCCAGTTTTGCTTGCAGTGCAGTCTGCAACAGGGAAAACCATTTTAAAAAGGCCTGTTTGCATGGACAGGTGTTTTGCTGTCAGGGATAGGGTGTAGCTACTAGGGATGCTGGTCTGGATGGTCCTGGTTTGGTGGCAATGCAGTCCTGAAACTGGCCAAACTTCTTTTAAAAAGGCCTGTTTTCTTGGACAAGCATTTGGCTGCCAAGGATACAGTGTTGGTACTGGGGATGCTGGTTTGGATGGGGAGTGTTTGGTTGCTATACAGGCCTACAACTGCTCTCCTTGTGAACAGATGATCAAAGTAGGTAGGAGCATGGCAGAAGAGAAGGCTGCAGACAACAAGGAGACCCCTTTCCCCTGTTCCCCACTGAACCCATCTCTTCCCCTTCCTCTTCTTGTGCACCAAAACCAAACCCTTTCCCTCCTACTTCTCCTCTGTCCTGTCCTTCTCTTCCCTTTCATTCTCTTCTGATTTGGCTTGTCACAGAACAGGGATCTAACTCAGTCCTCCCAGTTCTCCAAGCCAAAAGGAAGGCTTGTCCCAAAACCTACACCTTCAGAAGACTACAGGTGGCCAAGGATGCCATGAAAATCAAGTATTCGAGAGTTCAGAATAAAGGTAGGCAATGGTGAAAAGAAATGAAAGGGGTTCAGCTGATTTTCTGCACCCTGGTGAAGCAGGTCCCCTTCTAAAGGTGTTTCAGCTGCTTTTCTGCACCCTGGTGAAGCAGGTCCCTCTTAATTCCCGGGATCAAGTGGAAATACTACTGGATTTGAGACGGTGGGGAATTACTCCTCTTCTATTTCTAGTAATGACTCTTTTATTCAATCAAATAGACCTTTTATTAAATGATAGCTGCACAATTAGCATACAAATTATTAAAGAGATATTTGCACTCAACATATGACCTCTCACCTACTCTGATTACTTCAAATACATACAAAAGCATATATTCTTATGTGATCAGAGGTCAATGGTCTGGTTCCAGAAGGAGGGCAGGTAGGGGGCCCAACGAGCTGAGAGAGAGAGAGAGCCTAGCTGTGGAGCAAGTTGCAGGACTTCCTAGGGAGATGTCCCAAAGGGGGCCAATCACCAATCCCGTTGGCACCCTGATAAGGGCTAGCAATCGAGTACCGTGAAAGGCAACTTCTCTGTCTAAAGCTAGCCTTTTTATCCAGTGACTGCCTTATGATTAGCCAGAGTGCGGAGTTGTCAATGCTAAGCCTGTAGAGTACTCCTATTGGTTGCTCAGATCTGGGGTACCTTCTGCTTAGTCATTGGCTTGGGGGTTTGCCCTGACCGATAGAGTCCTACCCCTCCTCCCTCCAGAGGGAGGGCCTGACTCCCTGGCCCTGAGCACCCCAAAACCCCTCCCTGAGGTGCCTTATAGTCTGACCAAGTCATCTTCCTCTCTCTGGTAATGTTTGATTCTGTTATCAGCCTCTGATCTTCCCAATGTTCCTGTGAGCTATAAACTATCCAGTTTGCTTGGGAAGACAAGGTCTCTGCTTTCTCTCAGGCACCTAATAGACAGGAATATTGCCTCCTTCACACCAACTCACATAATTTACTTCCTCTTGACCATTTGACCATTTACTCCTAGCACATTTTGTTACTTATCTAAATCAATGAATCAATGCATCTGCTAACTAATGTCTTAATTAACTTATAACATTCTACATATTCTTAACATTAAAACCAACTAATGTATTACCTAACTTAACATTCTACATAATCTTAAATAAGCACAGTGGCTTACACAAAAGTTTCATTCAGTTACAGTATCATAAATGTAAATCCAGCATGCTTTGGTTACATTTCAGCAAAGAATGAGTTATAATAACATTCAATGTCTGTCCTGGCATACTTGTGTCAAAAGAAGCACTTTTGCTTTGGTTACATTGTAGCAAGGAAATTGTTAGTCCTATGCCAATTCACAACAATGGCAATGTGATCTCTTTTTTTTAACCTAGTATGGTTAATTTGGACCCGGTAGGAAAGAGTGAGTGGATGGGACCCCAGTAGGAGGGCTCTCTATCCCAGTGGCAGTGCTTCACGCGGCAGCATTCCCATAGTAAACTAATGTAATGTCCATCCAGTGGGTGATTTCAGACATTACGAGATCACGGTCAACCACGGTCAATTCCGCAGCGGGGCCAAAGCGCCCTGCATGTCTGTTTGACGGCCGCCAGATGTTCACCACAGTCAATACCCACATGGGGTCAAAATCAGTGCTTCCAGAGCTCCAGCCCAGACCATCTCCGAAAGCATGGTGCAAGAGATTCCAAATGGGAAACAAACAAAAGTAATGTTTGAAAGGCAACCACTGGCCAGAACCAAAGACAGTGGGTGATTTCAGACGTTACGGGCTGGCGGTTCACCACAGTGGATCCCCAGGGTGGGTGAAGACATCAACCACCCCCCGGGGCCAAAAAAAGCCCTGAACAGACGTGACGGGGCCTGGACCACGGAGGGGAATGAAGCTGCCAGATCACGGACCGGGACAGCGCAACAGACATTACGCCGATCCCCAGCTGTGGCAAGCACCCCCAGAATCCCCCGGGCAGGGGCGGGATACAGACATGGCTGCCGGAGGGCAAAAGAAGCCAAAAGGCACCAAAGGGAATGCCCACACCAGGGAAACAGGAAGGGAGGGGGGAGAGGGAGACAGAGAACAAGCGCACAGGTCCCACACACAGTAAGCACACACATGCACGCAGGCACGGAGGATAGCACAGACAGGGAAGGGGGGGACAAAGGCGACCAAACACCAGGGAAGGCAGGCCAGGCTCCGTGGGGGGGGGAGGTGCGATGCGGGATCAGGAAGAGGGGAGGAAGGGGCACAGGGGGAGGGCAGGGCACCGGCACCAGGTACAGCACCCCCCCAGCAGAACGGTCCCCACGGGCACCCCCCACAGCAAACACACAGTCCCGGAAAGGGGGGGCCCTGCAGCTCGGGCAAATGCCACAGCGGGCGGCCAGATGTCACAGGGACCCAGCCAGGAAGGGCCCAGGAGGCACAGGCAGTCCAGGCATCCCAACGAGGGGCAAAAGAACGGCAGTCCGGAGAGGCAGTCCAGCACAGCAGGTACAAGGATGGTTGGCCCCATCAGTGAAGGGGTTCAGGAGGGGCAGGCCTTAGGCCCCGGGTCTCTGGGACACACAAGCAACCCAGGCAGGAGACGAGCGGCCCAGAGGGGGCCCAGTGACATAGCCAGAGCAGCAGCACACAGGGAAGGTGGCCTCGCGGCAGCAAGGCAAGAACAGCAGGGTGGTGGAAGGCATCGGGGTCCGGCCCACGGGCAGGTCCCGATGCCCACATGGCCCAGGACACGAGGGGGCCAGGGAGGGACCCAGGGACTCACAGGCAGCCGTTGGGGGCAGTGAGGTGACCAGGTCCCGGGTGCCCAGCCCGATGAACCAGGTGGGACCAATGGATCATGCCCCGGCAGTATCCCAGCTCGGACATGTGGTGGGTGATCAGGTAGTAAGCCTTGATGGGGTCATGCACAGACATCCCCAGCTGGACATCCAAATGGGACCATACCCACCACAGTGCCGACAGCTCCACCATGGAAGGCTCCGTTACACAGCAGGCTGCAGCAGGGGGCCAATGAAGATGCCCCAGCCCCAGAAGCCAGTGATACACTGCCACACAGGTGCGCTGGTACCCACGCGCCCCATGAATGCTGCCAAAGTAGGACACGGCCAAGGCGAGGCCCCCCTCCGCAAGGCACTGCGAGAAGGCTGCCAGGCTGCACACCCACAGCGCACTCACGGTCTCCGCCCTGGACCAGGGCACATGCGAACACCTATTTACCGGCACGCGCCCTTCAGGGAACCGGACCAGCCCCAGGGTCTCGGCATGGAGCCGGCAGTCTTGGGTGCTCACATCGTGGCCCAGGTAGCGGAGCCCAGAGCTCAGGCTGGCGAAGGCAGCCAAGTGGCTGTGCGGCCAGCCCAGGAGCAGCTTCGTGGCAGGGCTACACCACAGGTCACAGAGAGACATGGTCTCGGTGTAACTCCAGATACGGGGGGCCCCAGGGGGCACGTGAAGTGGGAGCCCCATGGATGGATATGCAGCCATGGTCCAGGCACCCGAGGAGAGTACCAAGGATCTCGTGGAGCCTCGCACACCTTCCGGGGCCGAGGGGCCTCCCGGGGGTCCCAAGGACAGGGAAAGTGGCCACAGACCGCAACATTGTAGCACAACAGAGAGAGGCGTGGGGTGCGGACCCTGCACATCTGCACAGCACCAAAGTTCTCACATACCTCCCAATCAGCACTCCAAGGCCAAGGTGCCACAAACACAAGGGGGGGGGTGGCTTTTGGCACATCGCTTCCAGGCGCCCGAGGGCCCCGCGGTGGGGAGTGCCCAAGAAGGGGGGGTGCCGTCCGCTCCGGCCAACCCCCTGGTGAAGCTCTGGATGGTCCCTGCACACCTGCCCATGCCCCCCCCTGTCTCCCTCATACAAGACCAGGAGTCACTGTATCATACTCACCTTTAATACCACCCATGTGCACAGTGACACCCACTCCCTCTTAACAGTTAGTGCCCGACCACCATCACCACCACCACCCCCTACGCTGCCCTACCCCTCCTACCCCTCCCCCCCTACCCCGGCGGCCCCTGGGATGGCCCCAAGCTTGCCCAGTCAGGGACATCGAGCTCAGGGAGCTCACCTCCCCCCGCTGTCATTGCTGCTGGAGGTGTCCCGGGGCGCCTCCTGTTCCTCGTCGGGTGGCCCTGGTAGGGTGGCCAGGGGGGCAATGCTCTGGACCCCCCCTGGCTGCTGCACCCCCCAGAGGCCTGCGGGCACAGGGAGGTGGATGCATGGCCCCAGGGGGCGTGGGGGCAGCTGGGGGGCCCTGGGCAGGGTGCAGGGCTGCAGAGGGACCCCCCATGGGTGCCTGGGTGGGCACTGTGCCTTGGGGGCCACCAGCCATGACATAGGCACACATCATGCCGGCGTGCAGGAGCAGCGAGGTCCCGATGTCGTGGGACCTGTACATCTTCAGTGAGTGCTCCCGCACCATGGCCTAGATGTCCTGCCTCAGGCCCCCGAGCAGCTCCTCCTGCCTGCTGTGTTCCCTGCACTCCTGGCACTGCTCCAGGTGCAGCTTGGCCTGGAGCCTCCTGTCCCACGCCTCCGCCCGCTCCAGGGATCGCTCGATGCCCACCTCCATCTGGCCCATGGCTGTGAGCATCCTCTCGCCCTGTTCCTCTGAGGAGTGGACTATGTCCTCCACCTGCTCCTCCCTGCGCCTGCAGACCCGTGCCCGGTACTGCCTCATGTGCTCGGCGGGAAGCACGGGCCCTGGGGCAGCTGGCTGCTGGGGTTGCCCTGTGGGTAGAAGGGGTTGTTCTTCAGTGAGCCGTGGGACCCTGGTCCCCGGCCCGTACAGCCCAGGGGCTCCGTGGCCCTGCT
>QEPC01000306.1:959473-995241 GCA_003113815.1 Sphenodon punctatus
AGAGGGACCCCCCATGGGTGCCTGGGTGGGCACTGTGCCTTGGGGGCCACCAGCCATGACATAGGCACACATCATGCCGGCGTGCAGGAGCAGCGAGGTCCCGATGTCGTGGGACCTGTACATCTTCAGTGAGTGCTCCCGCACCATGGCCTAGATGTCCTGCCTCAGGCCCCCGAGCAGCTCCTCCTGCCTGCTGTGTTCCCTGCACTCCTGGCACTGCTCCAGGTGCAGCTTGGCCTGGAGCCTCCTGTCCCACGCCTCCGCCCGCTCCAGGGATCGCTCGATGCCCACCTCCATCTGGCCCATGGCTGTGAGCATCCTCTCGCCCTGTTCCTCTGAGGAGTGGACTATGTCCTCCACCTGCTCCTCCCTGCGCCTGCAGACCCGTGCCCGGTACTGCCTCATGTGCTCGGCGGGAAGCACGGGCCCTGGGGCAGCTGGCTGCTGGGGTTGCCCTGTGGGTAGAAGGGGTTGTTCTTCAGTGAGCCGTGGGACCCTGGTCCCCGGCCCGTACAGCCCAGGGGCTCCGTGGCCCTGCTATGAGGGGACCCAGCCCCTCCGTCTCCATGGACCCCTTCCATGCACCCCTCCTCACAGTGCCCAGGTACCCTTTCCAGGAACCCTCCCGGGCCCCACATACAGGGCCTGCAGCCTCACCTGCTCCCTCAGCCTCCTGGGCAGGCTCCACGGGGCCTGACCCCTTTCCATCCTGGGTGCTGTCCAGGGGTGGTCCACGGCCTATGAGCAAAGTGGGGGGGTATATCTGTGTGGTGAGGGTGCTGTCAGGTACCCTGTGGCAGGGCCCCCCCTCCTGCCTGTCATGGGGGCCGCGGGTCTCTGGCTGGGCCCCCCCGGCCCATGCACGCCCCAAGTGCTCGTGGGCCCATGGGCATGAGGCCTCTCCCCCGTGGGGTGGGTACTCACCATCTGTGTCTGCCGCGGGGTCCTCCGAGTCTAGGCCCTCTGTGTGGGAGGGCTCCCCCTGGGAGCCCTGGCTGCGCGTGGTTCGGGTCCCGGTCTCTGAGTTGCCCTGGCCGACCTGGCCCATATGGGTGTCCGGGCTGCTGTCCGTGGGGGGCTGTAGGAGACAGAGCATCCGGGCCGCTCATCCTGTGGTTCCGCAGCCCTGGGGCCGGTGTCCTCCGGGGGGCCGGTGAGGGGAGGGGGTACCTCCACACGTTCCCCGCCCTGCTCCACAGTGCTTCCAACGAGCCATGGGGCCACTATTGACCCCTTCATGTGGAGGAAGCGGTCCAGGGCATCATAGTACGGGGCTGTCCGGGCTCCATGGCCAGACCTCCTGTTATTATCCCGGATGGCCTTGTACCCCCTCCGCAGCTCTTTTGACTTAGACCGGCACTGGGCCACTGTGCGGGTGTGCCCAGTTTCCTCCATGTCCCGCACTATGTCCCGGTACACCTGCTCATTGCGCTGGTTGTGCGCGAGCTCCAGTTGGTACTCGAGGGTCCCCCATATCTGAATAAATTCCCTGGTCTCCTTGTGTCCCCACTGGCCCCCGCGGTGGTATGCCTTCCTCCCTCCTCTCCATGCTGGGTCCTCTCCCTCCTCCTCCTCCTCCTTCAGCCCTTCCTGGTGCACCTCCGGCCGGGCTGGCCCAGTGTGCTCCGGGGGGTCGCCCGCCCAGGCCGTTTTCCGTGTCTGGGGGAGATAGGGGTGGGGGAGGGGTCGCAGTTCAGTAGCGGTCGGAACGGCCTCGCTGGGCGCCCCCCCTGGGGTGTGTGACCCCTTTGCCACCCCATTGCCCCCGTTCCCCTTGCCCTTCCTCCCCATTACCCGTTTGCGGGGTGCCTTCTCCGGCGCCGGCCCAGCTGCTGTCCCCGGGGTGTCCTGTGCTGGCTGCTGTTGGTGCTCTCCCCCTGCCACCACCTCCATGTTCATCGTGACCCCCGACTTCCCCCACTCCTGTGCTGTCACCCTCTCCACCACCACCACCTCCAGTGCCCCTGCCTCCCCCGCCTCCCCCTCCTCCTCGCCCCTCGCTCTCTCCCCCGCCACCGCTCTCTTCCTCCTCCTCCCTCCTCGCTCCATCCCGCCACGTTGACAAGTCGCTTTTTCCCCTTTAAATCTCCCTCTGGTGCGTGTGTTGATGCCGGTTGCCTGACAGCGATGTTGCGCTCATTGCCCATGCCTGGGGATGATTTCCTTTGATCCCGGGCGGCGGCTGGTGTCCAGACGTTACTTTTGCTTGATCACGGGTGGGGATATCGTTGACCACACATCCACAGGAATTGGTTCGGGTAGCCCGGGAAGTGTGGTTGAAATTGACCCCGGGCAGGTATTCACCGTGTTGAACATCTGGCGGCCGCCAAACAGACGTTCACGGTGCCTTGGCCCCGCTGCGGGGTTCACCGTGGTTCACTGTGGTTCAGCGTGATCTCGTCACGTCTGAAATCACCCAATGATTCCCAGCCGGGGACAAAGCGCGCAGCGTCACTGCCAGGCAACCAGCACCTTCCTCGGTCTTCCCACCACCATCACCTCCATCTTATCGGGATTGAGCTGTGAATATGCAGATGACATGGTCCTCCTCTCACCCTCTGCATTGGGCATGAGGAGAATGCTTGAGAAAGTCGGTCTATTCTGTGCAAATATGCACCTTTCCATAAACCATGGGAAGTCTAAAGTAATGGTTGCAGGGATTTGCCCCAGGAACTATAGCTGGACTTTGGGTGGAGTTGCCCTTGAGAAAGTGTCTTCATACTTATATCTGGGTTTGTTGTTTGCTGCCAGTTCCAGCTGGCAGGGATATATTGAGGCTGCCAAGCTTAAATTTCATCAGGCAGTCCTGGGGCTAGTATTGAGATTCTGGAGACTCCACGGTGGCAGAATAGTTGCCCCAACATTGAGGTTATTTGATTTAAAAACTAGACCCACCATCCTTTATGGAGCTGAAATCAGGGGTCTAGCTGCTACTGAGACTTTAGAGTTGCCGCAGAATCTTCCTGAGAACTATCCTTGCAGTTCCCAAAAGTACACCTTCTTGTTTGCTGTGGCTGGAAACTGGAGTTTTCCCTATCAAAGTTAAGATTTTGCTTGCTGCATTAAATTATTGGTGCAGACTTGAGGAAATGCCAGATGATAGACTCCCACAGTGTTGCTCTGAGGATGCTGGACACTGGCCTACCGCAGATACATGGAGAAACAGGATCGAATCGCAGTTATACAAATTGGGCCTTTCCCCAGAGTTACTCCGTCCCCTTCCCCAATTTAGTAGGAAGAAGTTAATATGAAAACAACTTATGGATCAGGCCATACAGCAGATATAGGGACTATTCAGGTACTTAGGAGTGCCCCCTTGTACAAGATGTTTAAATTTACATCTGGGCCCGAGTTATATCTTGACCAAGTTGAAGTTCCCAGGCTATGAAGGGCATGAACTTTATTACGGTTCGATCTGCTCCCAACCAAAGTTCTCATCGGGAGACGTAAGTTAATTCCGTACAAGGATAGGTTGTGCTCTTGAAATTTAGCATGTATAGAGGACTTGCTACATATATTGTTTGTTTGCCCTCTAACGCAGTACCTGAGGAAATTATTAATTTTCTTGCTCCTTGGCTTGCATTGAGAACATTCACTTCGCCGTTACAATTGTTTTTATTATGGCTAAGGCCCCGGATGTTATGGTCAGCTTTGCCTTGCTGGCTCGGAAACTTTGTAAACATCATTCTTGAGTCATCCTGATAACCATTATTCAAGGTCTGAAGAAACCTCACCACTTAATGCATTTGACTGTATTTCCACATTCCCCTTGACTTTAAGTGATCCATCACTCCTCCCAGGAATCCATTATATTTGTTCACCACCCATTGGATTATAGTCTAGGTTGGCTTGTTATTGATGCATGTTTTTATAATTACAGATCTATTTCTATTGGTCTTGGCCATTAAAATTGTATGTATATTGGTCATGTAGCTATTTGGGTTTATTTGATTTTGTGTATAAAGTGAGATATCCCCCTGTTTTTCTACTTTGTTGCTGATATTGACCAATATGTTAATTGTTGTTCTTATTTTGAGGGCTTCTGAGTGAGTCCTCTCTTTTGTTTGTATTTGTAGAACACTGTCTATTTTTAAAAATCAATATGTATAATATTGCTATTGATTGTTTATTTGTTTTGGCCATGGTGAAAGCCGGTGCCATAATAAAATTCATTCATTCATATTTTTTGGGATTTTTTATATTTTTCATACAGTATACTTTTTGTTGGTTAGTAGTTTGGTCTACTTGTTTTGGATTTTGAGCCCTGTCATTCGTAAGAGAAAATGCAATAGGACCTGGCTAATGAAATTTTTACAGGTTGGACAGTCAACTGTCGGGGATGCTGTAGGTGTGGATTTCCTGCACTGAGTGAAGGGTTAGACTAGATGACCTCTGATGAACCTTCCAACACTATGATTCTGTGATTACATTTTTACCCCCATGCCCATGTTCAGAGATAAGCGTAAGATTCCTAGTCATGAGATTCTGTGCTGGGAGTTTTGCTGGGCCAGGTAATGTGGGTAAGTGCCCATAGAATTGGAAGGGTCTTCGAGGGTCAGCTAGTTAAACACCCTGCTTGGATACAGGATGATTACAGCTACCACATCCCCTAGAGATGGCTGTCCAGCCTTTTTTTAAAAAAAATCTCCAATACTGGAGAACCTATGACCTCCCTAGACAACTTCTTTCATTGCTTCACAGTTTTACTGTTAAGAAATTTCTCCTGATATTTAACCAAAATTTAACCTCTGTAAGTTGAGCCCATTATTTCTAGACCTGCCTACTGTAGCAATGCAAACAGTAGTAGCCCTGTGCAAGGGTAAGTACAAGATAGCAGCACAGGCAGCAACTCTTGTTCTTTCAATTCCAGTTCTCTTCTCCTTAATTTGTGCAGTAGTGTGAAGATCCAAGGCAGGGTCAGCCTAATTAAGTCAGTCTGACAAACTGTTAAAGATACTGACCTTTTTTACATGGACACTGCTGCGGGCCCGATAAATGGAGATGTGTGGGTGAGCACACCCACCAAACACCCATTGGTGCTGAGCAGGGAGATGTTTACATGGAGACCGCTGTTGATGATGGCCTCAGTTTTCCCTAAAATGGGTACAACCCCCCCCCCTCTGCTGTATGACCAAGGACCAACAAACTTGGACCCGGAGGGCTTGAAAGGACAGATCTCAGACATGGCCAAGGGCTGGAAAACATGGGGAAAAGGGCTTGAGAGCATAGCCCCCCATTATGAGCAAGAGGGGAGCTTGTAAGACAGAGTAAGGATTGGGCCCATCCACCATGGAACCCAGCAGAAAGTAGGTCGCTCATGTGAAATACCAGCCTGAACCTGGGGGAAGAGAGGGAAAAGGTAAACGCCTAGAGTAAAGTATGGGGCCATTAAGAGGCATTCTTCCTATTCAGTAGAGCACAGATGACTGGAACTTGGAGCAGCAACCCCTCCCCCAGGAATAAAGAAATCTAGGGGCTCCCTTTGCATTCCAGGAAGCTGATCGTTAGTCCTCTCCTCCCCTCCTTAACTACCCTCCAACCACTGTTGTTTACTCTTTCCCCCTGTGTCAAAGATATCTTATGCATCTTGTATGGCCCTTTTTGTGATGGAAGTGGAAGTTGGATTTCTCTCCTCGTTAGCTCATTGTGTACCTCAAATGATCCATCTTAGCCTCCCCAAATCCTTTGTTCAGTACCCTATCACTGCCCCTGGTTTTCCCATCAACCTCTGAGAAACCTTGTTAAATCCTGGCAGCCAGACCTGTGTTTGTCTGGGTTATATATATATATATATATATATATATATATATATATATATATATATATATATATACACACTTTTTGTTAGGCAGGTCCCTACAGGAGTTGTTATTGGACACCTGTCTCTCTCTCTCTCTTTCTATTTGGGGAGGGTATATAAACTGCCTGTAGTGCGTACTGTCCTCAGCTTGATCCCTTGAACACAAGGGGACCCCCTATTTCAACCAAATTTGGCTAATTTCCCTAAATTTAAAGATAGGGCAGATATTGGGGAACCAACCCCTCTATAATCTCACGTGGCAGGGGGTCTCATGTTAACACTGCTGCAGGGAGTTGTGGGAAAGAAAGGGGCCGGCACATACCTATTGGGCACGCACCCACCCAGGGCCACACTGAGCAAACACCCATGATGTTTACACAGACTGCCAGTACACCGAACAGAGGAGAAACCACACCCTGCACAGTGACATTACAACATGGCTGAGAGAGGGCAATGAAGCCATGGCGCACAGCACTGCCCCTACACTACCAGATCCTAAGAGGGCAGGGGAGGAGGGAGCTGTAAAGTCAAAAGAAACAAAGAAGCAGCCCCCGCCAAGCCCCAAGACACAGGCCAGACATCTGGGCACCACAGACCCCCCAAAAACCCAGACCCCACCCGCACACCAGTGCACACAAGCACACAGGGAAACCCAACAGGAGGATGGAGAAAAGGGACCCCAACTGGGGGAGGGAGGTCAGGATTGAGCACAGCCACTGGGAAGAACAGGTGAGCCCCAAAATAGGCAGGGACTACAGCAGCCCCCCCGGCACAGACCACTGCCCACAGAACCCCCAAACCCTGGAACAACAGGCCACAGAACAGGACAGCAGGGTTGAGGATGGCAGGCACCAAAGTGCAAGCTGGAGCCAGGATCAGAGGGCACAGAGAGAAAAGCTGCTTCCCAAAAAACACAAGCCAGCTGAAACACTGCAGCATCCCAACAAGCACGGGGCTGAGGATGTACAGGGCTCAGGATGAACCCCACACCACAGCAGGGAAGGGGTGTGTGTACACATGGGAACCCACAGAAACAGTGGAGGTGGTACGACCCAGATGACAGGACAACCAATTCACTGAGTCCAAGGGGTTGGCAGGCAGACCTGGCAGGAAAGTGTCAGTAGGTAGACCCACAGACCGTACCACTAGACACAGAGCAGGAGGCAGATGATTCATGCAGGTGAACAAAAGTCAGCGGCATGGCCAAGGGGGAGCAAGTTCATCATGGGAAGGGGGAATCCTGATGGAGGGTGCAGCAAAGGCGGGATCACGGTGCAGGTGAGAGACACTCATGGTACAAAGGACCCCTGGACAAGACTGTCCCAGGTGAAGAGACCCTGGAGGTATCCACGGACATGCATATGGGCATCAACCATGAAGTGGGACAGGAGGGGGTGTTCAGTGGCAGCAGATGCTCTGACACCAGAACGGCTCGGCACAGCTATCAAGGCAGCCAGCCCTCTCCAGCACTGTGGGCCATCCAGTCAGGAAGGGCCCACCAACATCAGGCAGCAGCAAGCCAAGCTCACTAAGGCAGGCCTGGCAAGTAGATTGAGGGCAAGTGATTCCACGGGCACGCAGGAGGACACAGGTGTAGCAGCTCACTACGTATGGCCCACCAGCCTGGATGGTGAGTCCTAACTTCTGATGACTGGCCACCTGGTGAACAGCAGCAAGCTCCCGGGGTTCCCATGGCAGCACAACAGTGGATGGGGGCCTACAGTCAGGCCATCACTGGGGCGCAAAACTGAGCTCCATGGCATGCCTCTGGCACTCCAGACCCCCAAAGGGGTACCCCAACAGCCACTTGTAACGCGACAGGAGATTGAAGTCATCACTCATGGAATGGGGGTCGTTTACCAACAGCTGGACATAGCTGCTCTGCCACAGGGTTCCAGAAGCATGGTGGCACACACTGGCCACTCCTCCCCTACCAAGAGATCGCTACCATGGCCCATTCCACTGCTGGACATGACCTGCAAAAGGGCTGTGAGCTGGAGAGCAACCTAAGTGGATGATGAACTGCTGTGTCTGAGCTCGGATGGGGCCGCAGATGACAGCTGTCTGGAGGGTGACCCTGGTCAGCTGATAGCGCCTGGACTCAGTGAGTCTGGGAACCATAGTCCCACACACAGGGCAGACACATCCCCACTCGATAAGGCGCATGGAGGCAGAACAGGGCCCATCAGAGGAAGGGATAGGAAACCATCAAGGGGCCGCCGTAGCTGTTCATAGTACAGCTGCATACCAGACAATAGTTGTCCCAGATAATGGGGGACCCATGATGCATACCACACACCCACCATATGGGGCAGGGGCTCGGACAGAGAGGGGTGGTCTGGTAGGGGTGTGCCAGCAAGGTGATCCGATGGAACCATTACGGGTGCCCGCTGATGGCAGATGCATTGATCTAGCATACAGATGGCACCCAGATCACAGGGGTAACATCTTAGAGACTCCGGACAGGTGTGCATACCATACCCAAGCTGTTACAACAACCACTGTGTCCCAGCGACCCTGCACCAATCTACATAAGGGAGCCAGATCGACTGCTAGGGCATGGCGTGTTGGTTGTGGTGGTTGCGGAGAGGAGAGAGTGCAGTGAGATTGACAGAGGGAGTGGAGCGAGCAAAGCGGGGACCTGTGGAGAGTGAGAGAGGCCCATAAGGGTATGTGATCGTGGGACGTGGGGTGGGGGGAAGCGGTGTTGAGTGCATGTAGTGGTGCCTGTGGATGAGAGGGTGAGTGCAAGAGTGTAAGCACAGGGGTTCATGTTGGGGGCTGGTGGGTGGTCACTGAGTGTGTAGCTGGGTTTACGGGGAGAGGTCATGGTGGTGGGAGCATGATGCCCATTTGTGGGCACCCTGCATGTACGGGTTGACCTGATTGCCATCCTGGCCGCATGTTTCGCTCTCCTGGCGCAGGTGTTTGAGCAAATGGCCAACCTCCTGCATCCAGCTCCCCGCTGGTATACCCATGGCCTATGACACCAGAGAGCAGCCAACTTGCTCTGCGTGGCAACAGTTTGATGGGCGTGGAGGATCACGGCAAGGTGCCAAGCGATGGTGGGGATGGTAGCATCACACCACATCCACGTTGTCCTCTCCTCGCAACATGTATGGCCATCGGATGACCCTACCCATGTGATGGATGGCTTTGGCATGGTCATAGAGCAATGACTGGTGCGAGAACATGTTTGTGACCTGGACTGACGAAGAGCAGATCGATCACTTCTGGATGACCCGCTCCCTGCTGATCTGGCTCACTGAGATCATCAGCCCCCACCTCCGCAGGAACAAAATCAACATGTGCTGCCCCCTACCCCTGTATATGCGGGTTATGATGACAGTGTGGCACCTATCAACCCCCGATTCCTGCCAGAGTGTGGGTGAGCAGTTGGGCATGGGGGGAGCGAATGTGAACAGGGCAGTCCACAATGTTAGCACTCAATGAGTGCCTGGCCTCCGCGAGGTGCATGGTGGAGAGGACCTTCAGCCTGCTCAAGATGAGGTGGTGCCTCCTGCTTAACCGGAGCCAGTTTGACCTGCAGCACACCCCCATCCTTGTCCTGGTGGGCTGTGTACTCCATAACATCTGTGAGACTGGTAGGGCTGCCTTGGACTATCCCCCCCGCTTCCCCCCCCATACAGAGGGGGAACCCTGTGCCCCTGTACCAGCATGTTCAGCATGGGGTCTTCAGGCAGATCTCTGAGGAAAACCGTGACGCCTTATGCAAGCGCATAGTTGTCCAAACGGTTGGGAACTGACCATTGCCCCCTTCCAACTGTCCCATACCTGTATCCCTGTACACCTTTGCACCAATACATTGTGCTGTCTTTCCTTGCTCCTGCCTCTGTCTTGTTTGACTGGTAATGTGGGGACACACACATACCCTGGTCCATTGGCCCGTGTGGCACCACTGTCGGTCCAGGATCCCACATGCCATGGCAGGACTGCCCATTAGTGCACCCTATTAACTTGTTCTATGGACACCCCTTTGGACTTCCTGTGTGATATCCCTTGTACTGGGGCCCAATTGGCCATGGTGGTGTGTACGTGCACTTGCGCACCATTCCAAATGCACTGTGAATGTGTGGTGTGGCACCCTGTTGTGCGCCCTGTCCTCTCCTGGCAGCGATGACTGGCTGTTGTGTCCAGGGTGGTAGTAGCCCTGGGTCCCTTGGTCATCCCGTAACATTTCCACCACCTGTTAGTGGGGATGGGCCAGTGATGGCATGATGTCCCACCTCGTCACCCATCATCCCTGTTACTTTATTATTATTATTATTATTATTATTAACAAACATTTATATAGCGACAGCAATGTACCTGGCACTTTACAAAGTAATAAAATAGACACGGTCCCTGCCCCTAGGGCTTACAATCTGAGAGACAGAAGACTAGGAGCTTGTGCAGGATTCGTTCTGGAAGGGGAAGCCAGTGAAGCGAAGAGAGGAGGGGCTGCACATGGTCGAAGCGACTGGCGAGGTACGTCTCTCCATCCCGTTCAAGGTGATTACCAGGTCTCTGCATGGTGCAGTTCCATCCCTCTCCCTTCCTGTGGCCGGCAGTCCATACCCATTGATCCGTGCCCTTTGCCATGCCTGCTGGGTAGGTAGCACCTGTTTGATAGGTCATGGTTGTGAGCTGCCTTGTCACGTTTTGTGTGATCCCATTTATTACAAATGGAATGTGAGCTTTATGGCCTAGCTGAACTAATCATACTAGATTGGGTTTCACTTTTTCCAAGTTGTATAAAATGAGTTTACACTTCACTTTGATACCAGACTAGCAAAGCAAGTATTGTAAAATGACAATATATTTATAAATAAAGGAACATGAGACTTTAGAATATATTAAAAATATAAGCGTAGTTTTCTTAAATATAAATAGAGAATATCAATAGTTTACATAGAATAGCATGGATAGCCAATCAAAATTACATGATCTTAAAACATCTCTATTTTAAGAAAAAAGCTTCAAAAAGCTTAACATATATTCAATTCATTGGCTCAAAGATATCAAGAGTAATACATTACATTCTTCCCAGTTCTTCCTTTTGTCTGCCAAGATGTTGGTGAGAAAGAAACTCCAACATGTGATGTGGAATCTCAGTCTGAAAAAAGTCAGGCTGTGTCTCTCTTCTTAAGCTTGCCTGCTAGGAGGCTCACATTCCTGAGAACTGACGTTGCTGACTTCAGTTAGCAAGGAAATACACTGGATTCTAATTGGCTCTCTTAATTCTGAACAAGTAAAGTTTTTAAATTTCCTTCAAGGTTTGAATAGAAACCTTATATTTTTATCAAAGATAATTGTCAGATTACAGAGAGAATAACCAAAGCTTCAAGGTTATTTCAACCATTAATTAAATAGATATGTTAGCTAGAAAAAACTAACTTAAATCTTCCTTCTCAGTCTGGAGATGTTTATGGCCTGATCATTCGTCATCTAGACACATAACAGATAAGGTTCCAGACACCTCGACTGGCAAGAGGCCTTTGATCTGCCCTCTAACTCCTAGCCATTTGACTGTTTCCTTGGATACGGTGAAAGTTCATTTGGGAAGTTTAGAAAAAAGCTCATTGGAATGTAGCTGAAGAAGCTTCAGCCTGAACCAAGCTAATGACAGAAGTTGATTTTAGAAATCAATACTGCAAAACACAAATCCAATACTTTGGAACAAAAAGTTAACATATAGAAACTCAAAATTAATACATTAGGAACACAGATGGCCAAAAATATATGCTTATAAAAGGAAATACATGACAGCCTGACCTGCCTGCCCATCAGCGGCCACCACTGTGGTTTGCTGCTGGCTCCCTCACATCACATGTGTCCTCCTGTACAGACTCCAGTACAGACAGATATGTTTGATTACTGCTGTTTATTTGAGAAATATTTATAGGGATTTGAGTCATATCTTTCAGGGTCTTCACTGTCCCCTATTATGGCACCACCAGAGGGATGGCTCTCTGCGGGCCTTGGCAGCTGCTGCCCGCTGAGACCATTGGCTGCCTGGTCTGGGCTCTCCTTTCTCCACTGGTTGCTCCACTGCAGGGTCTGGTGTTTGCTCCTGTAGGTTTGAAACTCAGCATTACGAGTAGCAGTTTGCCATTTACTGTGCTCCTGTTCTAGTGTTCCTGCTCCTGACCTCCCTGTGGCCATCACCACCTCCTGTGCTACCTTACAGTCCATCCTCATTGTCAGGTGGGTTCTGTGTCCCATGTTTCTCCTTCCCCCCCTGTTGGTTGGCAACAACTTGTTCCCGGTTCTTACCTGCGCATGTTGGGTGGCCCGTCTTGGCTGTTGGGTCATTGGGGGGTGCAGTGATGATCTGAGGTGGCTGGGGGCCTGGGTGTGTGTGTCTTGGAGTGGGATGGAGGGGAACTGAGAGTGGGACTGGCTGGCCTGGGCCCCCTCCTTGGTGGTATTGGGGGCCATGGGGGGAGGGGGCCTATGGGTCATAGGCCAGGGTAGGGATGCTTCTGAGGAAACCAGGGCTGGCAGATGAGCTTGGGAGGGGGTACTTGTACCTGTGGGAGGGTGCCGTGGTATTCCAGTGCTGCCCACCCTCCTACTGCAACTGCTGGGCTCGTGTCATGTTGGGGTATGTGCCACAAGGCCTCCATGCCATCCTAGATCAATCTGAAGACCCTTGTGAGAGTGACATGGGCTCTCTCCCTCTCCTGCCTGTCTAGGTGCTGTTTGCAGAGGAGGGCAGCAGCTTGGCACCTGTCCCACAGGTGCTCTGTGCGGAACTGGGTGAGCATCACTGCCATTTGTTCCTGGTCCCTTTACCCCTCCCTTAGCTGTACCTCCCTGTTTAGGGCCTGATCCTGGCTCTGAATGTCTGCCAAATGCCTGGTCTCCGGCAGCAGTACCCTCCCTAGGTCCTCTCGCCTGCGCCGATTGCAGGCATGCATCTCCTGGTTCCTCTCTGCACTCCTGGCAGTGGCACCCCTTGCTGTACTGGGCCGCTAGTCTGTGAACAGCAAGGGTACCTGTGTTTAGCATGAGGATGGGGAACTGCCCCTCGTTCCTCTGTTCTGGATCCCTGACCTGAGCTGGCATATCTTATCCCACCTCCCCCTAGTTTCTCCCTCTCTGGCCTTTTCTCTGTTGTCATTTTCCCCCTTTGTTCCAATGTCCACTTAGGCATGTGGTAATGGCCCCATCCCTGCTCCCCCGATCCCTGTGTGCATTTGTCTCCTGTCCCCATCATGGCCATGTCCCCCATCCTTCCTCTGCGGTCGTGTACCCCTCCCCCATCTCCTGTGCTGTCTCTATATGTTGTCCTGTGGTGTTCCACGCCTCGCTGTCCCCTAGCTCGACCCTTGCTAGGCCTTGGATGGTGATGGGGCCAGTAGTGCTGCCATGCCCCTGTCCACCTTGCATCACCCCACCGCCTCCCGCCACTGTACCAATGTCTGTGTGTACCTACCATTGGTCTCCTGGTTTTGGGTCCCTGGGATGGCCTCTGGTTCCTCCACCACCTTCTCCTCATGCACCTCCAGGTCCCCTTGAGCTGCATGAGTAGATGCAATCTGTCAGTTTGGCTGTGCTTCCCAGCTGGGGCCCTGTCTGCTGTTGGCCGTGTCCTCCCTCCCCCCCGTGGTGGTTCTCTTACCTGGATTGTATTTATCCGCCTCAATTACTCATATTAATTACCCATAATTAATATGAGTAATTATGAGTAAATTACTCATAATTTGGATTATTTTTCTAAATGTGCATCACTTTGCACTTTCCCACATTAAATCTCATCTGCCATTTAGATGCCAAGGCACCCAGTCTTGTAAGATCGTGCTGCAGCTCCTCACAGTCTGCTCGTGTTCTGACTACTCTGAATAACTTGGTGTCATCTGCAAATTTGATCACCTCACTCTTAACACCCTTTTCCAGATCATTAATGAATACATTGAAAAGAACTGGTCCCAGTACAGATCCTTGGGGCACACCACTTTTTACATCCCTCCATTGTGAAAACTGGCCATTTAGTCCCACTCTTTGCTTCCTATCCTTTAACCAGTTACCAATCCATAGCAAAACACTACCTCCTATCCCATGACTTTTTAATTTTCTCAAGAGTCGTTTATGTGGGACCTTATCAAAAGCTTTCTGGAAATCCAGGTACACTATATCTGCTGGGTCTCCCCTGTCCACATGCTTGTTTACGCCCTCAAAGAATTCCAAGAGATTAGTGAGGCATGACTTCCCTTTGCTAAATCCATGCTGACTCTTTGCCATTAAGCCATGTTTATCAATATGCCCAGTGATTCTGTTCTTAATGATAGTTTCCACCATTTTGCCCGGCACAGACGTCAAGCTTACCGGTCTGTAGTTTCCAGGATCACCTCTGGATCCCTTTTTAAATATTGGGGTTACATTTGCCACCCTCCAGTCCTCAGGTACAGTGCCAGATGCCAACGTTAGGTTACAAATTACTACTAGTAGGTTTGCAATTTCACATTTGAGTTCCTTCAGAACTCTGGGGTGAATACCATCTGGCCCTGGTGATTTGTTCGTATTAAGCTTGTCAATTTGCTCTAGAACCTCCTCCAGGGTCACGCTGATTTGTGACAGTTCATCCAATTCATCACCTACAAAGCAGGGTTCTGGCGTGGGTATCTCCCCAACATCCTCCGCAGTGAAGATCGAAGCAAGGAACTCATTTAGCTTCTCTGCAATGTCTTTTTCCTCCCTGAGCGCCCCTTTTACTCCCTGGTCATCTAATGGCCCAACCGACTCCCTAGCAGGCTTCTTGCCTCTGATATACTTGAAAAAGGTTTTATTATTTGTTTTTGCCTCTTTAACAAGTCTCCTTTCAAATTCTTTCTTGGCCTGCCTTATTAGCTCCTTACAGTTACATTGCCAGTGTTTATGCTGCTTTGTATTTTCCTCATTGGGGCTAGCTTTCCATTTCTTAAAGGATGCCTTTTTGGCTTTAATAGCCTCCTTTGCATCTCCATTTAGCCACATTGGTAGATGTTTAGTCCTCCTGCTACCTTTTTTAAAGCTTTATTCCATTTAAAGTGCACACTGAGAGAATTCCAATGCTGAGGATTACAAGGGTGGGGAAACGTATACCTCTCTAGACTCCTCATGCTCGCACACTCTCCCTCCTTTACATTAATAGCACAGACTGAAGTCCTTACCATAATCTGCCAGACAACAATTTACCCTCTCACTCCCCTCAAGAGGAATGCAAAACATTAAAAAATAGTCACAATCAAATGTTAGATAATGAGTTGTGGAAGATGTTCGTTTCTCCCTCTTTGACACCACTTAAAAAAGACTGAGGCCAGCAATGTTCTGCAACTGTCACTGAGTTCCTAAGTTCAAATTCTCTAGTGCTGCAATTTGCATTACTGAAAAGCTCAGGTGTCTCATTCTGAGACTCCAGTGTCAATCTGTGAACTATATAAAGAAAGTTCCCATGCTCTGGCAAGACACTGGCATAAAAATGAGAAGCATAGTAGTACTGTTGAGAGAGTTTTTTGAGAGCAAATATGACAGGAGTCAGGCAGCTAACTGCTCTTCATGCCTCCTCCATAGTTTCCCCTTATTAGCAGAATATGGAATAAGACCCCCAAGACGGGTGGTACTGGGTGATTGTTCATCTTCTCCCCAGGACCTGACACGTGGAGTCCTGCAAGGTTATGTTCTGTCCCCACTCTTGTTCAATGTGTGCATGCAGCCTTTAGGTGAGGTTGTCAGAGGGTTTGGCGCATGGTGTCATCAGTATGTGGATGCCACCCAGGTTTACCTCTCTTTCTCAGCTGACCCAGGTCCCACAATCTCAGTGCTTACCCGGTGTCTGGCCGCTGTGGGGGACTTGATGAGGGCGAGCAGTCTGAAGCTGAATCCTGACAAGATGGAGGTGATCGGGGGGGTGGGGGGTGAGGGGCTGAGGGTGTGGTGTCTTCAGTCATTGATGGAGTCCATCCTCCATTGGCCCTGCAGGTGCAGAGTCCGGGGGTGCTCCTTGACCCACGCCTCTGCGTGGATGCCCAAGTGGAGGCAGTGGCAAAGGGGGCATTTCTCCAATTACAATTAAGCAGATTCTGCAGTCAAACATGGTGTATGCATTTGCACTCCAACAGAGACCTGAGAGTTGTTTCACACAGCTTTCTGGGTGAGCTTAAATACTGACAGGTGGTCAGATTAGAAGAATGACACAGGTAAATACTGACAGCCAGGAAAGTGAGAAGCATGACACAGGATGCTGAACAAAAAGCCTCTGGGTTTGTATCAAGGCCAGGAGATCATAGAATCAAAAGAATGTCAGAACTGGAAGGGATGTTGCGGGTCATCTATTCCAACCTCCTTCTTGGATGCAGGATGTCTACAGCTTCAATATCCCTGGCCCTTTTTACATGGGCCGTGGAATGAGGTGGGAAGGGGAGTGTAGGTGTGTGCTGCGGTCCACGTGTGCTGGGTGGGCAGGAAGTTCTTCTGAGCGCACACTGACCTCCCACCACCACCACCCATCACCTATGCACAGAGGCACCTCCATTTTTGTCCAGTACCTTCGTGCGTGTAGATGGGTATGCATGCATGTGCACGGGAATGCGCGCACACGCACCCACCCCACCCAGTCACGATGCGGTTCAAACAAGGCTCACCTATGCATGAACACCAAGATTTCAGGGTGTTCATGCGTGGATGCCACCCATGTAAAAAGGGCCACCAACACATGGCAGTTCAGCCTCTTTTTTAAAACTTCCAGTGACAGAGAGCCGACAGCCTCCATAGGAAACTTTTTCATTGACACAGCTCTTAAGTGTTAGGATTTTTTTTCCTGACATCTTGGTCAGGGAACTGCAGTGGTGCTGTGTGGCTGGTCACTACCCAAAAATACAAGGATTGCTGATTCAGACCTGACAGTCCCTTATAGTCAGATTGGAGACCCTTGAAGTCAATAAGAAGTTTGCTGTTGACTTGAATAAGCCTTGCATATGCCTGGTGCTGTCAGTAGAGACTGTGAGTACACTTATTCCAGGCTAGCCACCTACTCACCTTTGGGCCATCCTGGGCAAACATCTGGTGGCATGAGACCATAGCAGGCCACAGAGACCCACGTCATGTCTGTTTCCCCCCATGTTGAAAGCACTTAGGGGAGGGGGCTGTTGGTGAATTATCCTTCAAATTTACCCTCTGAGTAAGTCTGTCAAAAGCCTGCTAGAGGGGATTCTGAAAGGGTAACTGCCAACTTGGATTGTTAGGAAAGCACTAAGGGCATTTTCAGACAAGACATTCTTCACCCACCCACTATACATGTTGCAGGGTTGCAGGGTTGCCCTATGGGTGCCCTGCAACATGTATAGTGGGTGGGAGATAGGTGGGCAGTGGGTGGGGAGTGTCTTGTCTGAAAATGTCCTAAGTTGCCCACATTTCTCCTCATATGTGGGCAAATGTGGGAGGGTGTGGATAGGGTGGGGATTGGGGAGAGGTTTTTTGCATTTTAACTGCTGCAGGGTATTTTAAAGATTTCAATTATTTGTAGTTTTAATTAGATTTTATAGTTCATTGTGATTTTGTTGTGTTGTGCGCCACCCCAAGCTGCCATTGTGCAGAAGGGTGTGGGATATAAATGACTGTAATAAATAAATAAATAAATAAATAAAATCCTATCTGAGTCCTTTAATTTATTTACCAATAAACAAAATGCTCTTTATTGCCTTGCATGCAGTTTTGACAGATGGCTCTTAGCTTTCAGCCCATGTGTAACAAACCAGAGATAAATGAATCTGTTCTCTTTAATTCACACACACACACTTGTGACTTTCATCTCTACCTGAAAAGCTCCTCAGGCTGACTGTCTGTTTCTGGTTCCTGCTATTAGACAGCTCTTTTATCCAGATATCCACTTTATTTTGTCTCTTAACAGAAGGCCCTCCTCTGGAATATGCAACTTGCAAAACATAAATCTCCTATGCCATTAATATCTCTCATTTAAAATTAAAATAACATTTAATTACAGATGTTCAGGCATTCTTTGGCTCAGCGGTATGTGTTATTAAAAAATCTCCCATTAGTTACCTATGTAGAAAGGCAAAGGTTTAATTTTTCCATTCCAGAGGAAATAGGTGGATAAGGTACTCCAGAAGTTTATTTTAGCTTAAACTGTGGTATGCTGGGAGGAGAACTAGAACAGAAGTGGCTGAACAAACCACTTTTCTTACTGTTATCCATTTAGCCTAGGAAAAAGAAGATTATGGGTGTTAACAAACTTGTTGGGGTCCCAGCTTGGCTTTCTCTGTCTGGGCCAGCACCAAACCCACATGTTTGTTCTGGGCCCACCAGATGTGGGCCCGGTTCAGACCCCAGTGGGGTAGGTGGCTGGGCCAGAAACATGGGCCCAGAACCAGGTCCACGATCCGGATCCAGGAGACACCTACGTGGGCCAGAGAGGGCCTGTTTCTGCACCCACGAGTCCCAGTATGGGGTTTGCCATGGCTGCCTGTTATTGGCAGCCATGGCTGCCCATCATGGCAGAGGGCAGGGCACCAGCCGGTGCCGCAGTGTGAGGGCAGAGCTGGCTGCCTGTGCATCAATCCCTGCCCCTTCTCTCCTGCTGGGTTAGGCCACAGGAACGTATGTTCCGTCCCCCAAGCTGATCTGACTGGGGGTGCCCTCCCTGCCCCCGGGATGTGCAGCTGCCACTGTGGCTGCACATTTGTTAACACCCGTTGAAAAGAAGAGTGTGATAAAGAAAACTGAGAATAATTGTTCTCCATTGCCACTGAGAGCAGGACAAGAAGAAATGGGTTTAAAGTTCAGGTAGCTAAATTTCGGTGAACATAAGAAAATCTATGCTGGGTCAGACCAGCGATCCATCTTCCCTAACACCCTCTCTCTCACAGTGACCAGCTCTGGTAGCTCAAGAGAAGTACAAGTACAGGCAGGTCCTGGAAGTGTGACCCATCTCCTGCCAACCACTCCCAACTTAACTACCAGTAGCCAGGGGTTTAAGGCCCAACTAGTAGGCATTTTTTTGTTCTGCCCTCTAAGAAGTTAACTAATGTCTGTTTGAAGCTAGTTATTCTGCTGGTTTTCACAACCTCCTCTGGCAATGAGTTCCACAACTGTATTATCTCCTGCATAAAAAACTATTTCCTTTTTGCTCGCTTTTTAAAATCTGTTGCCATTTAACTTCTGAGAGTGTCCCCTTGTTATTTTATTGTGGGAAAGGGCAAAGAACAGTCCCCTATTTACTTTCTCCATCCCACTCATTATTTTATAAACTTCTATCATATCCCCCCTTTATTGCCTCTTCTCCAAGCTAACCAGCGCTAACCTGTTGACACTCTCCTCATATGGAATTCATTTTATTATTTATTTATTTATTTATTTATTCAAAGCATCCTTCTATCATCCTTGTTGCCCTTCTCTGAAACTTTCCCATTTCTATTAGGAGTCTGCAAGTTGTTTTCGTTATTACAATAATAATAATGAAAATTGTTGTTTTCATTATTGTTATTGCAGTAACGAAAATGACAAATAATAATAATGAAAATAGAAACAAAAATAATTTTTTGTTTTTGAAATAAAGGTAAAAAACTGAAAAATGTATTTCTGGCTATACCTTTTTGATTCTTATTCAATTCTGATTAAACTGTGGGAGATTGTACCCCCAATGGAGGGCACTATGTGTACCAATTTTCAAAAAGATTAGATAAAGAAAACCTATTTTAAAAGCAATTGAATGTTGATTTTAAGAAAAGCTCCATACACCTTTATGGCTACAACTTCTTTATCTTCCATCCAATTTGCATGACATCTGTTAATATTATGTACCTCCACAAGCTTAACACTCCTGCCAATTTTCAGAATGATTGGATAAAGGGTCCTGATGGTATAGGACATTACCTTGAAAATACATTTCCAGATGTAACATTTTTATATTCCACCCTGTTAACAAGACATGTGGCAGGAATGTATTCCTTCCCTGTCATCTCTTCCAAATTACAGGACAATTTGCTAAATGGTATTTTCAGATGTTACGAGATCACAGTCAATCACAGTGAACCACGGTCAATCCCGAGGCGGGGGTCAAAATTAACCACGCTTCCGGAGGTCTAGCCCAGACCATGGGTGATTTCAGACATGACGGGGACTGTATTGGCCCCGTCACAGAATCACCTGGTGATTCCTCACTGGGATCACACCGGCATGTCCAACAGACGTTCCGGCTGATCCTGGCGGGGAATCGGGGAGGGGGCGGGGCCGCACGGTGCAACATGTGGCCGCACGGCCCAGCCCCCCCCACGCTTCTTCACCGCCCACCCTCCTGGGAGATGGGTGGGCACCGCGACCAATGTGACCGCAGTGCCCGCCCACATTGACCATGGCCCGGAATCCCACCGTGGATTCCGGGCCGTGGTAGCCATCCAAACGGGATGGGCCCCTTCATAACGGCAGGGAATCACATTCAATCATATTGATGGGGTGAACATCTGGGGGGAATGTCCATTCCCCCCAACAAATGTGACCAGACCTTGCTCACCCGGTGGGAATCCACTGTGGTAAAGTGTGATCTTGTCACATCTGAAAATACCCCATCTCCAAAAGCGTGGTCAAAGCAATTCCCACCGAGCTGCCCTCCTGAAGGGGGGGCAGGGCCCCCCATCTATGGCACAGGAGGGAGGGAGGGCATCTGGGGCACCTAACCATCCCCTACCATGCACCTGAACAGGGAGATCCACTGGGGACCAGCAAGGCGGACCCGTGCCCCCGGCCCAATGGATGAGGGAGCACCGGGCATGGGTACGGCACCGCAGGGAGGAGCAGGCAAAGACATAGTCCACTCCACCACAGAGCAGGGGGAGCAGATGATTGAGGCCATCGACCGCATAGGGGCAGCCACCGAAAGGGCCATGCAGCAGGCAGAGGCCAGGGACCGGAGGTTGCAGGTGGAGGTGCGCCTCAAATGGAGGCGGGAGTGCCACGAGCACAGCAGGCAGGTGGAGGCATTCAGGTGGCTGGAACAGGCCATAAACTGGATGGTCAAGGAGCACTCAGCAAAGATGGACCAGTCACATGACATAGGCACCTCGCTGCTCCTACATGTGGGTACTATGAGTGCCTATGTGATGGCAGCTGCCCCGCTGGGCAACCTGCCTGACCCAGCCCTGATGCCGGGTCCCTCAACGCCCCCACCACCTCTGCCACCACCCCAGCCACTGGCGCGCTCACTGGGGCCATGCTTCCGCCTACCAGTCCCTGTAGGCCTCCAGAGGGAGCTGCCAGCCATAGGGGCCTCTCTGACCCTGGGCCCGCCCACCCTCCCACCACTGCTGGACCCTAAGGACACCGAGGCCTCCCAGGACACTGTTGGAGACACAGACAGTGGGGGGGGGAACTCCCAGAGCTCCACGGTGCCCACAGGGCGGCCATGAGGGAGGCCCCAGAGATGGGGGGGAAGGGAGGGATGGCTGAAAGGGGGAGGGTGGCCTGAAGGGGGTATCACTGGGAGGTGGGGAGTGGTCAAGGTAGCAGGATCACTTGTAGAAGGGTGAAGCAATAAATTCACGGGCACCACAGTCACCTCCGTGTGTCTGTTCGTGGGCCTGGGGTCGGGAGCACATAGGTGTGTAGGGGTGCAGCCAGGGTGCTGCTGGGGGCCTGGATTGGTGGGGGGGATGTGTGGCCTCAGCCCTCGCTCTCCAGGCTTATCTGCCTGGACAGGGTGGCACAGATGCACTTTGCATATCGGTACTCCCGCGGGGTCTCAGCGTTCACATAGAGAGGCACGGGGCCAGGAGAACGTTGGGGCATGGGGTAGTCGAGGGCAGCCCCCTCGGTCTCGCACATGTAGTGAAGCACACAGCAGGCTCTGATCATGAGGAAGGAGGTCTCCACCGTGTAGTCCAGGTGGCCCGCGAGGCTCCTCCAGCACTGCTTGAGGGCCCCAAAGGCCCTCTCAACCACAGTTCTGCTTGCACACAGGTGGGTATTGAAGAGCGTCTCCGCAGGTTCCTGGTGACTGGATACACCTTCATCAGCCAGCAGGTAAGTGGGTAGGCTGGGTCCCCCAGGATGCAGAGGGGCATCATCACCCCCTCGATCTGGGTCATCCTCATGTCCACAAAGTCTCCGCGGCATATCCAGGCATAGAAGGGAGAGATGGTCATGATCCGGGCATCATGGCTGTGACCAGAGTGGCCCGTGTAAATGTCTATGAACTGACCCCGGTGGTCCACGACCACCTGCAGCTTCAGGGAGTGGTGCCTGTGTCGGTTGACATATTCCGAGGCTTCACCAGCAGATGGGCTCAGGATCTTTATGTGGGTGCCGTCCACGGTGCCCATGCAGTTGGAGAATCCCCCAGCTGTGAAGCTGGCCATCACAGACTCCTGGTCCACCAGCTGGATCGCTCGGTCCAGGAGCATGCCCTCCACCGCCTCGCAGACGTCCCGCAGGATCCTGGTGACGGTGCTCACCCCAATGCCTAAGTGCTGCAAGACAGAATGGCAGGAGTCAGGTGTTGCAAGGGTCCAGACCCCGATGGCCACCCGCTGGACCATGGGTATGGAGGCCTGCATGGGGGTGGCGTGCTGCTCCAGCCAGGGTGTTAACAGCTCTGCGAGTCGCAGGAGGATGCGCATGTCCATCTGAAAGTGTGATCTCTAAGCGGCCTTGTCCCATTGGGCTAGTGCCCTGGCCCACCACCCCTGTGCCCGCTCTGTGACCCATACCTGCCAGTCAATGGGCATTGCAATCAGGGCAGCATGCCCCATGGTCTCCCTCCGGCACTGGACCCGGGAGGCCACATTGTGGCACGCAGCAGCCCGGCCCCAGGCATGGAGGAGGGTCTGACAGGTCGCCCTGGACCCCTGCTGGACCCTGAGGTGGGCCAGGGAGCGCCTGCATCTTGGTGGGCTTTCTGGGCTCTGGCAGAACTCCTGGCCATGAACACACACAGCCAGGTGGCCAGGTGCACCTCTGCGGTCTGGATGTGCAGGAAGTCTGTGTGAGAGCGGTACCACTCCGTGCACATGGCTAGGTACATCCTTCAGGTGCCCAACTGGCCCAGCTTCATGGTGACCGGTGCCCCGGGTGGGTTGGGGCCACAACTGTTGTAGGTTGGGACCTGTTTTGTCCTGCCCCCTGGTAGCTCCCTGCCAACCGGGCTCGGGACACCGGGTTGCCCTGGCCAGCCCCCAGACTGGCAGGCCCAGCTCCTTCAGGGTGAGTGGGGTGGGGAGGCCGTGGGCAGCCCAATGTATACACATGCCTTCCCTGAAGGGCACATGGTGCTTGGTCCTACCCTCGGCTGGGCATGTGTGGGCAGCAGCTGCATTCCTAGTATCATCACCCCCCTCCTACCGGTGTCGGATGCCTGTTGTCCTCAGGGCCCTGCTTAGTGTGTAGGCTGTTCTGTCTGTGTGCTCTGTTCCAGCAGCTCTGCTGGTTCCGCACCCCATGCCTCGCTCGGTAGCCGTACAATATTGCAGCCTGTGCTCTTATCACTTGGCCTTGGAGCTCCCCTGCTTCCCCTCCCATCCCTGCAGGGATTGTGGGGCCCTCCTTTCCTTCCACTTTGTATCCGCTGCTTGCTGGACTGTGGCTGGCTGCTCTCCCCCAGGGCTCCCAGGTTGCAGTGCCCCTGGGGCCCCCCCATAGCTGTACCTTCTGCGAGACCATGGCCCTGTGTGACCTATGGCATTCCCCATCCGTGCAATTGCTTTTGAGCTGCCCGGACAGGCTCACAGGTGTCTATGAGAGTATGAGCTCTGGGCTTCAGTACTATAGATATGTGGTGAGTACCTGCAACTGCCGTCTGCATGCTGAGATGCTAGGCCTGTGTCCTTTTCCAGAAGGGCGCATTCCGGAGATCAGGTGCTCGCATGTGGGGTGGTAGGCAGAGGAGACCATGTCTGCCCTCTCTGTGTGCAGACTGGCTGCCTACACAACCTGTCTGGCGGAGGGGGTCCCTGCCTTGGCTGTGTCCTTCTTTGGCTGTGTTCACGGGGCCCGGGGTTACCAGCGGTTCCTTGGGGTGATCTATCACTGCCTGTTGGAGCTGGGTCATCTTGCATGGCCCCCACCTGCTGACTATGGCTTGTCTGAGCTCTCTGAAGTGGCGGTGTTGGCGTTGACTGGTGTCTGGTCCCAATTTGATGTGCAGGTGCGGCTCGCCACTCAGGATCCCTTCGAGGCATACTACCTGGTCTCCCACCACATGTATGCGCTGGGATACCATCGAGGCATGCTTCAGTGGCCACACGTCATGCACATGGCAGGCCACCCGGCCCTGGGACCCTTCGTGGCCACCTACAGCTGACTGTGAGGCCCCCTTTTCTTCTGGGTCCTGGATGCTGACCCAGCTGTGGGCTCCCGGCTCCTCCCCTCTGCCGCAAGTTGCTGCCTCCTCTCTCCATGAGGTCCATGGCTCGGTGCTGTGCTGGTTGGTGCCTGGGGTCCCGCTGCCCCTGCCTGTGGCTCTGTGCCCCCTCTGCGGGCCCCCCTGTCTACCTCTGTGACTGGTTTTCCACTCTGTGGCTTTTGTCTCTTGTGGCTGTTTCCTGCATGCTAAGGTGGCTCCCAGAACCCCGGGTAGTGCTGTCCTTCCTGGTCCAGCCTCGATCCCTTCTGTGCCCGTGACACACACATCACCCACCTTGGGTGCCTCTGTGGCTGATGTGTGCTGGGGACCCCAGACTGCACCTTCCGGCATCCTCCCGGGGGTGGGGGAGGATTGTGGATGGGCTGCCCCGCTCTTTGGCCCTGGCTCACCTCCGTCCCATCCATCGCACCCTGTCTGGCGCATGGGCTCCCTGACAGCCTCCTGGACTGTTCCTGGGCTGCTTCCTGGACCATGTGGCCTCCCCTTGTGCCTGTGATATGCCCCTGTGGGGTCTCCCTGTTCTGGGACTGGTAGTGTAGCTGTGGGGGTGCCCGTGCAGGCTGTGCTGTTGTGGGGGGTCTGGTTGCCGTTCCCGTGTGCTTCCCTGGCCCCTGGGCCGGTTCCCCCCCATTCCTACCCCCTTCCCCCTGGGCCTATTGTGCCATGTGTGTTGTCTATCCCGCTGTGTACCCCCTTCCCTTCCTTTCCTGTGCAGGTGTGTGTGTGCCTGGGCGTGTGTCTGTGCTGTGTGTTACACTGTGACCTCCTACATATTACCTGTGCCTGTTGTGCATGCTACCTCAGTGGCTCTTCTCCCTCTTCCCCCTCCCTTCCTGTTTCCCTTGTGTGGGCGTCCCTGTTGGCGCTGTTGGCTTCGTTTGCCCTCAGCTGGTCATGTCTGTGTCCTGCCCCTCCCCAGAGCCTTCCGGGTGTTTTGACCATGGCCTGGGATTGGTGTCACGTCTGTTGTGCAACTCTGGGCTGTGGTCTGGTGGCCCGATTCCCTGCCGTGGTCCCGGTCCCATCATGTCTGTTTGGAGCCTTTCTTGACCACGGGGGGTGGTTAGACAGGTTGTCACCACTGGGACTCCACTGTGGTGATTCAGGCACCTGTAACATCTGAAATCACTCTAAGGGAACCAATTTTATAAACAATTGAAGTTGTCCCCTTGAAGACCATTATTCAGATAAATAGCAGCACATGCAGTGCCAGTCAGAGATAGGCACCTGGCATGGCAGGGGGATGGAGGCTGTAGGAGGGAATATGTGGAGCAACCCAAAAGACTGACATGACACATTCACTGGCCAATTACTACATGCCTTCAGCTTTACAGGACCAATCGGTAGTGACTTCGAGGTGAGCATAGGGGGCGGCCTTCAGGCGGGCATAGAAGGGACATAACTGGAACTTTGGGGATAGCATCCCAGCAATCAAGAGACATAGCTTACATATCCAGGCTGGCCAATTATCATCACAATCACATCCTGCAGCACTGTGACAGAGGACATTAGAGAATCTCTATTGGCTCTTTCTTAAACAGATGCTTCTGACTTCCCAGTAACAAGTGGGGGAGAAATGTTGGGATGGTCACAGCACAGGATGAGGATATTTGGTTGACATTTTTTCTGGTCAATTGGCATCACAAACTGATCTTATACCACAGTGACACATTAGAGAATCCTTGGCATAGACTCCTTCTCAGCATATGCTGTGCAGGCATATACAATTGGGACCCTTTACCACATCTTTTTGATATTTGGCATAGATGATCATGAATGTGTGTAATATAGCCATGCAAATTGTCATGTACACTGTTTGGACTACAAAGATGTTACAATCACACATACATTTATAGGTTAATTGCTTATACCATCTGGACGCTTTATCTAATTCTTCTGAACGTTAGCACAGATAGTAAATATGGGAAGGGGTATAGACATGCTAAGTTTTATCTACATTACATGTTAGACAAAGAAGTTACAACTAAGAATGTATATGAAGTTTTTTGGAAAATAATATAATTCAACTGCTTATAAACTTGGATTCCTTTATCCAATCTTTTTGGAATTTGGTACACTTAATGCCTTCCATTGGAGGTACAATCTTGTAAAGCTTCCTCCAAATATAATGAAAAATAAAAAAGCTACAACCAAAAATGTGTTTTCCATTGAAACCAATGAAAACAAAACCAAAACCAAAAATTCGATATTTATGAAAACAAAAATGACAGATTTAAATAACAAAAATTAAGAACAATCACAAAAAAAACATGGGACCCTGGTGCATACCTCTAATTTCTAGAATATCGTTCTTGATAAGGGGTGACCAGAACTGCACACATTTGTCAAGATGGAATTGTACCAAAGATTTATACATTGGCATTATGATACCTTCCCTTTTATTTTCTATTCCTTTTGCAGTAATGCCTAGCATTCAGTTTTCATTTTTGACTGCTGCTACACATCGAGCTGATGCCTTCAAGGAATTAGCCACAATGACTGCAAGATCCTTCTCGATACACTCAGATTCGAACCTAGCACCATGTATCTATAGTGAGGTTTATTTTTCTCTGTGTGCATCGCCTTGTACTTATCAACATTGAATTTCATTTTCCATTTTATTGCTCCTTCACCTAGTCATGCAAGACCACTCTGTAGTTCCTCACAATTTGCCTGGGCCTTAATTATCTTGAAGAATTTGGTGTTATCTGCACATTTTTAGTGAAGTTTTCTGCACCTCACTCTTTACACACACACCCCTTTTCCAGATCATTAATGAATATGTTAGACAGTACTGTTCCTTTTACAAACCCCTGAAGCACCCCACTTCCTACCTCTCTCCAACTTGAAAAATTACCATTTATCCCTGCTCTTTTAACCAGCTACTAGGGATGGGCGAACACGGTTCAGACGTTCGGAGTTTGAACCCAACTCGTTTGGTTGACTCGTTCAGTCAACCAAACCGAACTTCCGAACCGAATTCAAATTTCAAACCAAACCAAACTGAATTTCTGAACTCCGTTGTGTTTGCCCATCCCTAGGTGGGGCAACACAGACCAAAAAACCTGGTTTTGAATGGCCGAATTTGGTTAAGAAGTTTGGAATTCGACCGAACTTGATCTGTTCGGTCAACCGAACCGAACTTCCGAACTGAACTTGAATTTCAAACCGAACCGAATTTCCGAACTCTAATTTGAAGCCAAACCAAACCAAACCGAATTTCCAAACTCCATTCTGTTCGCCTATCCCTGCCAGCTACCAATCCATGAAAAGACACTTCATTTTATCCCATGACTCTACTTAGTTGCTCAAGAAAGGAGTCTTTGGTGAGACTGATGTAAAGAACTACTTTAGTTTCTCAGCAATGGCTTTGTCATTGTTAAGCTTAGAGCCTTTGTTCCCTGGTCATCTAGTGGACCAACTGCCTCTCTAGTAGGGTTCCTACTTGATCTACTGGGAAAGAAATTGCTATTGGATTTTGTATCCTTAGCAGGTTACTCCTCAAATTCCCTCTTGGCCTGCTTTATAATGCCTGTCTGGCCTCTCTCTAATTCTTCCCTAGACACTTTTCTGGAATACACTGTATCACTACTAATGATAGGACCCTTTGAGCTGCCTCTGTCCGAACCGTGTGTACAGCTGTTTATTATCTCCCAGATCTTAGTTTAAAAACTCTTCTGCCACCTTTTTCATTTTTAGCACCAGCAGTCTGGTTCCATTTTGGTTAAATATTAGGGAGGGAAATTTGCAAGGTAATGGAACAAAAGTTGTGAAACTTCCTTCTTTAGAGTTTTTAAAGAGAGGCTGGATGAACATTGGTCAGTGGTGGTTTAATTATAGCAGATCCTGCCTTATTGCAGGGAACTAAGGCTAGGTGATCTCTGAAACGTCTTCCAGCTTTATAATTCTATGATTCACTAAACCCTTGAGCTAAAGGAGTTTCTCAATCAAGACATTTGGTGATCACACTCATTAAGCTGAAGTCGCATTGCTCCTGTCTTCTGCCTATCCTTTCTCTCCTCTTTCTTGGGACATGCAACTTACCTGAGGAGGTGTGAGGTGTACCATGGACACTTTTTCCTCCTTGGCCCCTCTACATTGATAGTAAGTGTTTGTTCAGTAGTACCAGAATGCTGTTAACAGACTCCTTAGACGTCCTTCTGCCTATGAGGAATAATTGTTACAATATTTTCTCATTTTTATTTCTGTCTTTATGTACCTAGACTAAATACTTCAGGAAAACTACTAAATATAGCATCTATTTTGATCAGCTATCACCACCCACAGAATGATAGACAGATCAGATTTGTGTTTCTTTCTGTGTTTTTGTATGATATGACTATTATATCCCTTTTAATAATAAAAAAAAATGAAGATGTTTCTGGAAGTTCTCTGTGGAATACCATCATTTTCTGCTGCGTTCTCACAGGTCCTTTTTACGTAGGTCGCATGGTGAGGGGTCCATGTGCGCGGTGGTGTGGGTGCAGTGGGTGGCGGGAGGGTGCAGATGGGAGAACACCAATCTCCAGCCACCTCCACCCATCACCCATGCACGAAGCCACAACTGTTTTCACTGGTTGCTCCATATGTGGGTGATGGGTGGAGGTGGGTGTGCATGTGTGTTTCATGGGAGTGTGCATGCACATCCCCCCACTCCTTACTCACTTGCTGCGGCATGTACATGGGCGGTGCCCATGCATGAACACCCAGATTTCTGGGTGTTCATACGTGGGTGCCACCCATGTAAAATGGCCATAGTGCTGGCTGGGACACTTGCTGAAATGGTAGTGCTTTGTGGATTTATTTATTATATTACATATAAATTCTATATAGACTGTCTTGTCTTCCTGTGGTTTCCTGAGACCTCACTTACCATGTTACATTATGAAATACAGTATTCTGATGATTCTTCTCTCCGCATTTACCTCAAGGTTTCTCATATATATTTAGGAAGTCACTGGTCAGTACATATTTGCTAAAGAGAGCTGTGGTTTATATTTATATTGTTAGTAGATGGAATATTTATTACCCTGCTCTGCAATTTAGTATTCTTGTAGTTAGCATGTCAATTTTTTATGAGTACAACTATGGCAAAGGTAGTGGTTGGGTCAGGGTGGGTGATGAGTGAATCTCAGCCCATGCCAACCCATCCATAGGACCAGTGTAGAGCTGAAACAGGTAGCTCATTTTCTACCTGTGGGTAATACCCATATTTTCAAATACCATCTCAGGCACTCAATGGGCTACCCAGTAACTGATCATATACTCAATGAACTGGTAATTTCCAATAGTGATTTTTTTATTTTCCAGTTACCGAATGGTCAATTGGGACAAAAAAAAAAAAAATTGGGATCGGAAGTAAAAAAAACTGAGACCAGAAGTTGATATTGCAGGACTAGAAGTTGACATTACAGGACATCAGGTACTTTAATTGGGTCAAAAGTGTGTACCGATTGGTACCTGATATTTTTTAGTCAATTCGAGTACCAGAAATTTGATGGCTACTTGTTTCAGCTCTAGACCAGTGATAAATTTTGAGTCATATATAGGGTGACTAAAAAGAACTAAGGGGACATGCTTCCCTAAGCCCCTCAAATGATCCCCCAGGAATTTGCCTCTATCAGTTTTCCGTCTCTAAATGTCATGATTTTCATGTTGGTTATCAGAACATCAGGATAATAAAATCTATTGTAGATTGACCCTCTGTTTGGATGGTTTTGGATGCATCCTCACTGTCCTAGATGAGCCTTCATACTAGTTCAGCTGCATGAAGTGCACACAAGCATAAAGAGAAATATTTATATGGGGTTGTAATAAAAATGAGCCATGTTCAAGTTTGACATGCCATTGCTCTTCAATGTAATTGCCATTTTCAGCACAGGAATGAGGTTTCAGTCCCTCAAATAAGTTGTGAAAGGCAGCATCGGGCTGTAGTACATTGACCTTTTCAGTGTTCTTGAATTTAATTGATTTCTCACCACTTGTGGCTTCTGTAACTGGACTGAGAGGAGTGGAATGGCTAGCTAGTCACAATTATAGGATATTTAAAAGGTTAAATCAGTCCAGCATACATCATGACTGTCTATAACAGACACTTCAGGGCACAGCAATTTTGATTCCTTGTACCAATCCCACAGACAGCTTAAAAAATGAATCTATTATCATGAATATTCATGACTGTAATGAGAACAGAAAATGCTACATGTACTTAACCTTTTCTTGTTAGAATTTGAAGATTGTACTCTTGTGGTCCTCCTTTGGTGACATACCTGAGCTGAGAAGCAAGATTTGCATAGCTTTTGATCTTGCAGAAATCTTCTCATTTTACAAGTCTGTGATATTATTTGATGCCTCACTGATTTTGTCTTACAAACTAATAATATAGTCACTCTTTCCTTCTATTCTCTTACAGCCAATGTCAAAACATAATTTTATGTGGACAGATCATATGTGGATGACAGCTTTATAACTCTAAAGGATTGACCCATCCATGGCTTGTGACCACACCTTGGATATTGTCTGCAGTTCTAGTTGCCTCATTTAAAAAAGACATAGTAGAACTAGAAAAAATATGGAGAAGGGTAGGCATGTGTGAACAGAATGTGTTTCGGATTTTCGGACGTTCGGTCGTTCAGATCGAAACACGAGTTCAGGTTTGGTTCAGCGGAGTTCGGTTCGGCCGAAATTGACCGATCATTCAAAAATAGCGCTATCGATACCGATACCGAATTTGAAGATTTTTTTTGGTATCAGTATCATTTGGCCCTGAAACACCCCCTGGTATCCACCCCTAGTGCCAGGAAATCTGCTCCTCAACTGCCTCCCCCTTCCAGTCACGTTTTTCCCGCCAAAAGTCACATTTTTTCCGCCCCCCAACTCATCCGAACTCACCCAAACATGGCCAAACTGTTTGACCATTTTCTAGTTCAGTTCAGACGTTCAGTTCGAACATCCGAACAGACCAAGTTCGGTCCGAATTCCGAACATCCAAACCGTGTTCGCACATCCCTAGAGAAGGGCAACAAAAATGATGAAAGATATGGAACAGCTTTCATATGAAGAGAGGCTTCATAGGTTAGGGCTTTTAAGCTTCAAGAAGAGATGATTGAGAGGGAAGGATGGATGTGACAGAAGTTTATAAAATCATGAGTAGTGATGTGCAAACGCGGTTCGGAAGTTTGGAGTTCGGACCAAACTCGACTAGTTCGGTTGAATGAACCGAACTTTCGAACTGAACTTGAATTTGGCCAAACTGTTCGGTCGAATCAAAACCAGTTCGGAAGGCCAAAAAAACCAGTTTTAAATGTACGAACTTGGTTGGGAAGTTCAGAATTTGACCGAACTCGAACAGTTTGGTCGACCGAACCGAACTTTTGAACCAAACTCAATTTTCAAACTGAACCAAACCGAATTTCTGAACTTGGTTCTGTTCGCACATCCCTAATCATGAGCAATGTGGAATGAGTTAATAGTGAGCAGTTATTTACCCTCTGAAATAATACTAGAACTAGTGGACACTCCATGAAACTAACTGCCAGATGATTTAAAACAAATAAAAGAAAGACATTTTTTCACTCAACACACTATTAACTTGTAGAATTTGTTGCCAGAAGATATGGTCAAAGCCAGTAGTATAGTTGGGTTTTAAAAAGGATTGGATAAGTTCTTAGAGGGTAAGTGCATTAATGATTATTAGCCAAGTAGGTAACCACTTACTGTCGGGAGCTAGTAGCGAATGACAGGGAATGGATCCCCCATTGTGACCTGTTGGGTACTTCTCCAAGATGACTGAGATTGGCCAATGTCAGAGACACGATGCTGGGCTCGATGGACCATTGGTCTGACCCAGTATGACACATCTTGCGTTGCTTCCTTGCTTTGCATTTTAGTTGTGAATAGAAGTCTTTTTGTAATGACTAGTGATTGCTTTCTGTAATAGTTCATGGCCTCCATGGCAACTATGAACCTGTCCCAGGAGGTGATCTGCCCGACCCACGTGGGGGGACATATTCTCGACCTGATCTTCGGCTCTGGCCTTGAGGCGGGGGGTCCGGTTGTGGGGGAGGTGACAGCGGTGCCCTTGTCGTGGACGGACCATTACCTCCTTCAGGCCGGTCTTTTAGCGCGCCCCCTCCAGAAGGGGAAGGGACCAGTTAGGATGGTCCGCCCTCGGAGGCTGATGGAACCCCAGCGGTTCCAGGAGGTCCTGAGGGAGCTTACCCTGGATGTGGACGGTCACTCTGTGGATGAGCTGGTCCGGCATTGGAACATCTTGCTGGAGGAGGCCATTGACAGGGTGGCTCCGAGGCGCCTTCTGCCTCGGTCTCGTCACCGCAGGACCCCTTGGTTTACTGAGGGGCTGCGGTGTATGAAGCGTGTGGGCAGGAGGCTAGAGCGACGCTGGCGTCGGACTCGGTCTGTCTCCGATCGTCTTCTCCATAGGGCCCATTTGCGGTCCTATGTGGAGGCTGTGAGGACGGCGAGGAAGGAATTCCTCGCCGTCCTCATAGCGTCTGCGAAGTCGCGTCCAGCGGAGCTGTTTCGGGTGGTGCGGGGGCTGGTTAGTCCGGCCTCCCTCCGCCTGGATGGGGACTTGTCCCGGGCCCGCTGTGAGGAGTTTGTCATCTACTTCGCAGACAAGATCGCTCGGATTCAGGCCGATTTCGACGCTGGGTTGATAGCAGTAGGGGAAGAGCGCGGGGGGGCGGAGGGTCCGTCTGGTCCATCTTTATGGGGTGAGTTTCAGGAAGTGACGCCGGCCGATGTGGTGGATGTCCTGGGGTCTGTGAGGGCCACGTGTTGTCAACTAGATCCGTGCCCGTCCTGGTTAATAAAAGCTTCCGGGGAGACGTTGGGGACGGTGCTGGCGAGGGTGGTGAATGCGTCCCTTCGGCAGGGGAGGTTGTCGCCTTGCTTAAAAGAGGCTGTGGTGCGCCCCCTGCTGAAAAAACCATCGTTGGACGTAGACGCGCTCGCCAGCTACCGACCTGTCTCTAACCTTCCCTTTTTAGGGAAGGTTATTGAGCGGGCAGTGGCGCTCCAGCTCCAGGGTCATCTAGATAATATCGGGCTCCTTGACCCTTTTCAATCTGGGTTCCGCCCCGGCTATGGCACCGAGACGGCGTTGGTGGCCTTGGTGGACGACCTCCGCCGGGAGATGGATGCGGGATGTTCGACATTTCTCATCCTGCTCGATCTCTCGGCCGCTTTTGACACCGTGGACCATGGGCTGCTGTTGAGACGACTGCGTGACCGGGGGGGTCTGGACGGGACTGTTCTTGAATGGTTCCGTTCATTCCTCTCGGGGAGGAGCCAGCGGGTGGTGTTGGGGGAGGAAACATCGAGCCCCCGCGCCTTACCGTGTGGCGTTCCGCAGGGATCGATCTTGTCTCCATTATTATTTAACATCTATATGCAGCCCTTGGGGGAGGTCGTGAGAGGGTTCGGGGTGCGATGTCACCAGTATGCTGATGATACTCAGCTGTACCTCTCGTTTTCTACCGACCCAGACCCTGCTGTCTCGGTGCTATCCCAATGTTTGGAGGCCGTGGCGGATTGGATGCGGCGGAGCAGACTGAAGCTCAACCCAGATAAGACGGAGGTGATGGTGGTGGGGAGGGCGAAGGGGGTGGTGGCCCCCCTGATTGGGGGGGTTTGCCCCCCTGTAGCTCAGCAGGTCCGGAGTCTGGGGGTCATATTGGACGCAGACCTGCGGCTGGAGCGGCAGGTGGAGGCAGTCGCTAAGGCTGCCTTCCGCCAGCTTTATCTGGTACGTAGGCTGCGTCCGTATGTCTCTGGCCCGGACCTGGCCTCCCTCATCCATGCCTTCGTCACCTCGCGGCTCGACTACTGTAACGCGCTCTACGTGGGGCTTCCCTTGTTCTTGGCCCGGAGGCTGCAGCTGGTGCAGAATGCGGCGGCCCGTCTTCTTACGGGGACGGGTCGCCGGGAGCACATTACACCGGTGCTCCGAGCGCTGCACTGGCTGCCGATAGTGTGCCGGGCCAAGTTCAAGGTCCTAGTAATGATCTATAAAGCCCTATACGGCCTTGGCCCCTCTTACCTTAGGGACCGCCTCGCCCTTCGCGCCCCGGAACGACTCCTGCGGTCTGCCGGGGGTGCCCTCCTGGAGGTCCCCCGTGTTAAGCGGGGGGCCACGATGGAGCGGGCATTCTCGGTGGTAGGGCCGCGGCTGTGGAACTCCCTTCCGGAGGAAGCTCGCCTGGCCCCAAGCCTTTTGACATTTCGGCGAAACTGTAAGACCTGGCTGTTTGCCCAGGCCTTTGGGAGGGAGGGAGGGGGTGTGTGATTTTTTAATCCCCCACCTTTATATTTACCCATGATTATACGTTGCCCTGTTTTATATGTTTTATATTTGTATTTTATAGATTTTAAATTGTTTTTATTGTTGTAAACCGCCCCGAGCTGCATTGCAGGATGGGGCGGTATAAAAATCTATTAAATAAATAAAATAAATAAAATAAATAGGATGACTCATGGAGGCTTGAAGGGGCCCGGATGTTTGGCTTCCTGAGTAGCTACAGACTACATGACAGACTTGTAGCATGACTATTAAGAACTAGGAAGGCTTTCTGAGGCTTTCTAAGTCCTAGATCATGCCCAGTAGAGCCTTAAAATGTCCCCAGAGACTGAAGTCCAGAGACATGCTCAGTAAAGGTATGTCAAACTAAGCGTTCCCGAGTCCTATAAAGGCACTGAGCTCAAAGGAGGTGGCTGTAGGAGAAAGAGCTTTGCAGGGGTTCTTTTCTTCCCACCAAGCAGGATCCGTCTGAAGCCAGGAGGCTTCCTGGAAGGCAAACAGCTACGTTCCCAAGGGAGATAACTCTGTTCTCAGGTGGGATCAACTCAGCTTGGACAACAACCTCTCATAGACTATTATAGACTATCTTGACCCAGAAGGTTCTAAAGACTGAAAGAGGCTTTAGTCCATATTGACTGTGCACTACTGGAGGCATAGGCTTGACTAGAGGGTTGTCTGGAGGCCAAGAGCAGAGACCCCACACCGTGAGGCCCTGTGGTGCACTTCTTACCCCTTCAGAATTGGGATCTACAGAGGGGTACATGCATGACATGGGGTGATTGCTAATTCCCTATATGACACCCCAGTGCCCTAACCTGGTCTGGGAACCCCCCCCTGTCACTCCCTATTCAAATACTTATGAATGTTTTCCCTGAGAAGCATATGCAGCTGTAAATAGCAGCAATATTTGCTCTTCTCCCTCGTAATTGCCTACTGGAGGGGACTATATGGAGTGATGTTCATTTGCTGAACAGCCCTTAGAACTGGGAGGTAGAGATATAATGTGTAGTGAAGTAATATCCAAATTTTGGGGCAGCCCTTTGAGTGCCCGACCGTTTACTCACAACAAGTACTTGCCTACCTGGTTTGGATTTAAAATGATGAGTGTGTGTAACTTTATCAACCTAATAATTTTATAAGACAGATGTTAGGAAGGGGCTTGGGCAAGCAGAGGGTAGCATAGACCCTAGATCCCTTGGCACAGCTGTTCCAATGCAGAACAACTAAGCCACACCAGAAAGGGTCTTTCAAGGCACTAACTGTAAACTCTTTATATGGCCAATATATATATATAT
>QEPC01000306.1:996555-1010019 GCA_003113815.1 Sphenodon punctatus
TTTCTGGGTGCTGCAATGCCTGCTGGGGCTTTCTGGGCGCGGGCGTGCACCTTTGGCTTGTGGCTATGGGGTGGGGCCCTGCTAGAGTAACTACTAGGTGTGCCTATCTACTTTGGTCATGAGGATGAGCACTGCATATTGGTCATATAAAGAGTTTGCAGTTAGTGCCCTGAAAAGGCCCTTCTGCTATGACTCTGCTCCTCTGCTGCAGGGCCCTCTGCTAAGGGTTCTAGGTTCTGTTACCTTCTGCTTGCACAAGCCCCCCTCTAACATCTGGATTATAAAATTAATGGGCATTTACCATACCCTATTTTAAATCCAAAACAGGTACTCATCAGATCCTACACAATTAGTGCTGATTATCGCTTGTATTCACCACGACTTCGACGTCATACTTGATACAATAGGAGAACCAGAGGTTATGTGGAATCAGTTCCAGTGGGTATCACCCACTGATGCGGGGGATGTTCTTGGGGCTGTCAAAGCCACCTCTTGTGAACTGGACTTATGCCCGATCTGTCTGATTAAGGCCAGTTGGGAGACGCTGGGGGCCATTGCTGGCAGGCATGGCCAGTGCCTCCCTTCGAGAGGGCAGACTGCCAGGCTGCATCAAAGAGGCAGTAGTACAGCCTCTGCTTAAGGAACCATCACTTGACATTGACTCCCTTGTCAGTTATTGGCCAGTCTCTAACCTTCCCTTTTTAGGGAAGGTTATTGAACCGACAGTGGCTTGGCAGCTGCAGAAGCATCTTGACTGCGTCATTTTTCTGGATCCCTTGTAGTTAGGCTTTCATCTGGGATATGGCACTGAGTCTGACCTTGTGACTTTGGTTGATAACCTCTGCCAGAACTGGATCAGGGTTGGTCAGCCATTTTGATTCTGTTAGATCTGTAAGCTGCTCTTGATACCATTGACAATGAGAAGTTGGTGCCTCGCTTGTGGGACTGATCTGGGGTGGACGGGATTGTTCTTGAATGGTTCTGTTCCTTTTTGGCAAGGAGAACTCAGCGAGTGGTGCTCAGGGATTGTTCTTCATCTCCCCATGACCTCTCATGTGGAGTCCCGCAAGGTTCTATTCTTTCCCCTCTCCTCCTGTTCAATGTGTATATGCATGCAGCTGCTTGGTGAGGTCATGAAAAGGTTTGGTGTCATCAATATACTGATGACACCCAACTCTACCTCTATTTTTCATCCAGCCCAGACCCAGCAGTCTTGGTGCTTACTCAGTGTTTGGTGGCTGTGGGGGACTGGATGATGGTGAGCCAACTGAAGCTGAATCTTGACAAGATGGAGGTGATGATAGTGGGGAGGGCAGTGGGGTTGGTGGCCCCCATCATTGACAGGGTTTTCCCCCAACTGGCCCGCCAGGTTTGTAGTCTGGGAGTGGTCCTTGATTCCCAGCTCCACCTGGAAGTCCAGGTGGGGGCTGTGGCAAGTAGCGCATTTTGCCAGTTACATCTGGTGAGGCAACTTCGGCCGTACGTCTTGGACTCTGACCTGGTCACTATCATCCATGTTTTCATCACCGCAAAACTGGACTATTGTAATGCTCTCTACTTGGGGGCTACCTATGGTGATGGTTCGGAAACTGCAGCTGGTGCAGAATGTGGCAACCCATCTCCTCACAGAGACGGGCTGCTGTGAGCACATTACACCAGTGCTCCATTCTCTGCACTGGCTGCCTATAATCTTCTGGGCCCGAATTCAATGTGTTGGTGCTTATTTATAAGGACCTATATGGCCTAGACCCTATCTATCTGCGGGACTGCCTCACTTCCTGGGCTCTGGATTGACCCCTGTGATCAGCTGGGAGCACCCTTCTCGACGTTCTCCAGGTATCTTGGTTGGCTATTATGGAGAGGGCGTTCTCGGTGACCACACCAAGGTTTTGGGAGCTCTAGTCCTTTCTGACAGAGACCCAGGTGGCCCCGGGCCTCTCCTCCTTTTGATGACAATGCAAGACCTAGCTGTTCCACCAGGCTTTTGGTGAGGGAGATGGTTGAAGGGTGGGGGTGGGGTTGAGCGTTAGAGTAGTAGGCGTTTTGAATATTTTTTTTAACTTCCCCCATATGGATAGTAATGTATTTATATTATATTTTGGTTTTTATATTATTACATTTTTTATAATTTATTTTTATTAATTGTTATCCACCCCTAGCTGCTTTAGCAGGAGGGGTGGGTTATAAATTGCTCAAATAAATAAATAAATATTACTCAACCTGAAAATGGCAAATCAGGTAGTGCATATTTGACATGTATACCCATTTTGGAGGGTATTTGTGTTTCAGCTCTACTGGGAGAGTTTTAGAGTGAATCATGTAGAGAGCAGATACATTTAAAACATAAATGTCTCTTTTCCTTAGACAGAATGCAGGTCTTTCGTGTAATCTGCAGTAGTACTTACAATGAATGAGAAATGCATTTATGTGTGCTGCTAAGAGGATCAAGGTTAGCTGGGACTAGGATAGGAATCTTAATAGCTTCATAACTTTTTTTTGTTACTAGAAATAAACACTAAACAGGCAAGTCTTCTTTCTTAAAAATAAACTTTGATGCAAGGTAGCTAAAACATTGCACATGCACACTTTTAATTGACACAGGGTGAACTCACACGTAATTCTGCTAAACTCTGATGTTTGCAGAGCCCTGGAAATGGTGTAATCAGTTCTGGATGATACCTGGATCGCTGTTGCATGTGAGTGAAGCACCCCAATTTCCAGCCACGCTTTGAACTCTGAACTATCATTTATTTATTTATTTGTTTATTTATTTATGTCCAACCCCCCTCTGCTGAAGCAGTTTGGGGCAACTAACAATTTAAAACACTAATATCAAAATATAAATACATATAAAACACCATAATAAGGGAAGGTCAAAGAACAGAAACAAAATATACAAAACCCCACCCACCCTAACCCTCAACCCCCCACCCTTCATCCATGGGAGGGGTGGGTTAAATTAGGGTAAAGGGTTTAAAAAAAATTGTTGTATTATTGTAATATTAAAAGGTGATTTTAAATTGTTTTTAGAGTTTATTGGAAGCCACCCCATTGGCATGAGGGGGCGGCATATAAATATAACAAATAAATAAAATAAATAAATCTCCCTCACCAAAGGCCCAGAACATCCAGGTCTTTCATTGACATCAAAAAGAGGAGAGGTCCAGGGCCACCCAGGCCTCTGCTGCGAGGTCCACAGCCTAGGTGTGACCACCAAGAATACCCTCTCCATTGTGGCCTCCCAGGACACTCGGGAGACCTCAACAAAGGTGCTCCCGGTCGACCGCAGGGGTTGATCCAGAGCCCGGGGAGTGAGGTGGTCCCACAGGTAGGTAGGTATATCCTTCAGGTATAGCTGATGTATTCATCACATCCAAGGTTAAAGTGGGGCTGGAACTCGGAGTGCTTCACTCACATGCAACAGCAATCAGGGTATTATCTGGGGATGTTAATAGAGCGTCCAGGGGCCAGCAGACATTGGAGTTTAGAAGAGTTATATGTGAGTTCACCCACAGGTAGCTTCAAAAAGATCCCTGATTATGTTGCAGCAGTCTTGACTTATATGCATATTCAGTAGTTCACACTGTAACTTGTTTTGTTATACCAGTAATCCTACCTCCAGACCTCTTTTCATGGTATCAGAAGCAACAGGTTCCCCCCCACTTCAATATTTTATTGATGTTCAGAAGCATTAACACAATATGCAAATAAAATAACTATTAGATTAAAGAAATAATGGAGACAAAATAATGGAGACAAAAGACAGTGTTGAAAAGGAACTTTGGTGAAAACATATCAAAGATCTGTAGTTTTACTTCCGTTTGTGAGCAACCTACAACAAGCCAGGTAATTTATTGAAGTGGAATTGCAGAATGATACCCGGAAACAGCAATGGCAATAGGGGATAAGAGACAAAGCCACTAACGTAATCCATAAGCAAAGTAGAAAATTTTCCATTGATCATTATCCCGCTGTGTTCAAAGCCCTGAAATGCAGCAACTAGCTTATGCCCTAGCAAGATTTGCATCACACACCACAACACAGTTGCTAATGACCTAGTAAAAAGCGAGGGTGAGTGGGGTTTTCTTCTTTGACCTGGGCAGCCATTGAACAGAGAGGCTGTCGAGGAGGTGAGGGAGCACATATATCTCCTCGCCCAACAGGTGTCACCTCAGCCAGATTGGATGCATGCCAGGTCAGCAGACCACCCCCTTAGGGGCCGCCCCCTACATTTGGCACCTGGCAGTGGAGGGAGAGACTGGACCCACTCCAGCCCTCACAAATGGTGCCTCCTGCTAAGGGCAGAGGCTTTCTTTTCTACATGTGTATCGAACAGGATGTGCAAATGTGGTTTGGACGTTTGGAGTTCGGCCCAAACCGAATGCCCGAACTGAACATGGAAACCCCCAAACACTTCGGACATGTTCGGGCAAGAAAAACCTGGCTGGCTGGCCCAGTGAGGGGGCGGGCAGCTGAGGAGCAGACTACCTGGCCCCAGGGGTGGAGAGAGACTTGGACTAGCAGAAAGCCTGACCAATCACCATCCCTCTTTTCCTCAGACCACTTGCTTGGCAGTCTGCGATTGGCCATGGGCTAGGCTGCACAGAGCCAATGGGGCTTGTGGTAAGGCGGAAGCAGCAAGTAACAAAAGTCATTGCCCTCCCCCCTCCAATTTGTTCTGAGCTAGCCACTGATCCTGTCAGCAGACATTTTCAGAAGTCTCCCTCGCCCAGAAGTTTGTGCTCCTCCCAATCCATTGCCATCCTCCCCCTATTTCACTCATTTCCACAAATTTACCTCCATAGTTTCATTTATTTAGATTAGATTAGTTAGATTTAGGTGTTATTTTTATTTTTTACCCCTCCCTGTGTTCTTTCTCCCTCCCCCTCCATTGAATACTTCCCTCCTCCCTGTATATATTCAGTCCTTGATTCCCTTCCCCTGTTTTTGGATTTATTTAGAGTAGGATTAGATTGATTTAGGTTTCATTTCAGTTTTGTACTCCTCCCTGTGTTGTTTGTTGTGAGCTGTCTGTGTTCCGCCCCCCCATCCCTGGATGGATGGATGGATTAGATTAGATTAGATTAGATTAGATTAGATGTAGGAATTAGCTTAGTTATAGAGACAGATAGAGAGAGTGTGTGGTGATTCGGTTTTAATATCTTATAGTGTGTTTGTAGGACTAGGCCTTTGTAGATATTAGATAATATTCCATTCAGTTCCGCAGGTTTTAGTATAGTTAAGAGCAGTTAAAGTTAATGTAGATCATATTATATATCATATTATATTCCAAATTTTAATAAATAAATAAATAAATATATAAAATCTTCCTATGCATTATTTGGATGGGAGAAATGGAGAAGGGAAGCAATAGAGGCTGGTCTGCTGCCTGTAAGGAGGGCAATGGGGCAGCAGAGTGCCAGCCGAGTGGCAGGCATCTGCAGCAGCCTAAGCCCATCACCATGCCCCAAACTGCACAGGTCTGATTTTGGCAGACAGGCTTCAGAGGCTCCCAGGAGTGGCACTAGGGATGTGGTTCAGCATCACTTCCTGCCAGAGTCCTCCACTGACATGCAGGGCAGTGGAAGTCCTGCAGTCCAGGAGGCTGCGAATGTCTCTGCTGCATCTGCAGGAGCAAGTACAGGTGCTTCAAGGTCAGATGTTCATCATGGGCCACCAATATCCGCCATTATTCATTTGATCCCCAGAAGTCCAGGGCTGGTGGATCCCACCCCGGCTGCTAGAGGCAGGGCCCAATCCACAGGCAATGGCAGCAGGGAGAGGAGCAGCAGTAGAAGCAACAGTAGCATCAGGAGCAACCAGTTGAGGCCCAGAGGCATCAATGCATCATGGAGGAGATGGGGTGGGGGCAGCTGCCAAGTCCATCAGCAGCTGCAGGATGAAGGGTGGCGTGAATTTCAACTGAAAGCCCTGTGCATGTTGGGGGGAATGATTGCGCTTAATGGGCATCCCTTCTTGGTGGTCAGGGACATGGGGTTTAGGCACCTGGTTGGCTTCCTGCCCCCCTAGTTTAATTTGCCCTCGTGCACCACCCTGTGTCAGGCTGCCACCGATGCCTGGCAGCCTGCAGTACCTGGCCAAGTAGGGGTTCCAGCCACCAAGCCCTGGCCGGGGTTCTGCTGCTTCTCTGCCGATGCCTAGCAGACTGCAATGCCCAGCTGAGTAGGGGTGCCATCCACGAAGCCCTGGCCAAGTCTCTGCCACTGCTCCGCCAATACCTGGCAGCCTATAATGTCTGACCGAGTAGGGGTGCCAGTCACCAAGTCCTGGCCGGGCCTCTGCTGCTGCTCTGCCAATGCCTGGCAGCCTGCAATGCCCAGCCAAGGATGGATGCCAGCCGGAGTTACTGTGCCCTGTCAATCCAATGCCCACTGCTGCTGCTGTACCATGGGTACTGTGGCCTGGCAATCTAATTTCTAGGGATGGGTGAACAGAACCAAGTTCAGAAATTCGGTTCGGTTTGGAAGTTCGGTTCAGTCGACTGAACTATTTGAGTTTGGCCCGAACTCCAAACTTCTGAACAGAGTTTGGAAATTCAAACCTCATTTAACTAAATGGAATATTATCTTATAGGGATGGGCGAACAGAACGGAGTTCGGAAATTTGGTTTGGCTCTGTTTGAAAATCAAGTTTGGTTCGGTCCAAACTCTGAACTTCCAAACTGCATTCGCCCATCCCTACTAATTTCTGATGCTGCTGAGGCTGCCACTGCTGTGCCACAGGTACTGTGCCCCAGCAATTTAATGTCCATTGCTCCTGCCTCTGCTGATACCACCTCTGCTGTGCCACGGGCTCTGTGCCACGGCAATCCAATGTCTGCTGATGGTGCTGGTTCTGCACATCAGCCATTTGCTCCTTGCTCTTGTAGACGGGCATAGCTCAGATGAGTGCACCAGCAGGTGGGGGCTGGGTGTCCACAAGAATCACCACCAGCCAAGGCTTGCCCAGTTTTCAGTAGAGCTTCTTGAGATAGGTCGAGTACGATGCCAGCCTGCAAAGCCCAGCTAAGTAGGGGTGCCATACTGGCCATATCGCCTAATGCATCAGTGGCAGGTGCCATATCACAGAGCACCCACTCATGGTCACACACAGAGCGTTTGCCAAAAATCCAGGCAGCCTGCAATGCCTGGTCAAGTAAGGGTGCCAGCCACCAAGCCCTGGCCGGGCCTCTGCTGCTGCTCCGCTGATTCCTGGCAGCCTGCAACACCCAACTGAGTAGGGGTGCCAGCCACAAAGCCCTGGCAGGGCCTCTGCTGCTGCTCCACCAATGCCTGGCAGCCTGCAATGCCTGGCCAAGTGGGGTGCCAGGCCAGCCACCAAGCCCCAAGTCTTCCCGGCCTCTGCTGCTGCTGCTGCTGCTGCTGCTTCTGGATCTCAGATGGCCAGTCATGCCCCCATGGGCACCTCCAGGGGCCAAGTGCTGAGCCTGCCTGCCCCGGAAACCCGGGGTGTCAAGCCCCAAGCCTTTCCGGTCTCTGCCACTGCTGCTGCTGCTGTGTCTCCAATGACCATCCATGCCCCCATGGGCACCCCTGGAGAGCCCCAAACCTCCAGGAGGCTGAATTTTCAGGGGGGTCCGTACTCTACGGGGCCTAACCCACAATCCTGAACTAAGTTTTTGAACCAAACGGCCAAACATCCAAACCTCATTCTGTTTGCACATCCCTAGTAAAGAAGGCAAACATTACTGCTAAATGTACTCTACTTCAGCCACTCCTAGTTTATTCCATGGTCTCCAACATATAGTAATTTTTAAAGCCTATGATTAATGGAAGGCAATCCATGCTCCCTCTCCCCCATCACAGTCAGTTTTCTAGCACAGGACAACAAAGTGTGAAAAAGATTTAAGCAATGCTTTAAGACAGCTTTTCAGAGAGGTGTATGGGCAGAGGGCTTGCTATATCACCACAGCCACACAGTGGCCCATAGGAACTGCAATATTCCCAACCTTTCCTAGCCAGTGGCAGAAAACTCCCCGATTAGGGAACTGTACCTACACTCTGATTGGCCCAAGAGTCCTCTGAACCTCTTCTATATAATTTCCAGAGTAAGCCATAGGCCTTTGTCTAGAACAGTTGGGTAGTTAACCTGACTGCAGCCTACATGGGCCCTTGCCTGTGCCAGAATCACATAGCCTGACTCTCAAGCTCAATCCCTTGGAGTGCTGTAGTGGCTGGTTCAAGCCCTGCTGCTGAGGCCACTGTTCCTCACACTGGGATTAATGGTAGGTCCTCTATTCAAAGCATATTCCAAATTAGGATTCTCTATACTGGCCCATCTTTTTGATGTTGCACAGTTTGGGCTAATGAATCCTTATCCTTGTAATGGTGTGAGTGGTTGGAAGGGTAACCATTTTGAAATATCCTTTTTGAGTAGAGGTGTAGCAAGTACTTCAATTTGTACTCATGGGTAATACTTGCATTTTTCAGGCACTCCAGTGGACACCTGGTGTGTTACCTGACACCCCATCGGGTGTCTGGATTCCCCCCCCCCTCAAAAAAATGTACTGAAAGTGGATTTGATCAGACTTTCCAGGATGTCCTGGGAAGCTTATCCTGGCTCCTGCCCACACCTGTGCACTTGTCTGTTCCTCCTGGCTGCTGCTCAGCTGAGCTGGGTTCTTCCCACTCTGCTTTTATGAGTGGGGGGGGCGAGTGAGAAGGCCTCATCTTGGCACACCTGCCTGTCTAAAGTCATTGCGTTCACAACCCATGCACAACCCGTGTGCATCCCCATTATGGGGATTGTGGTGGTTGGAAGCCAGGGCCTTACATGCTAAGAGGCCTCCTCGTTTCCCCCACTTCTCAGAAAAACTGAGTGGAAGAACCCAGATCAGTGGAGCAGAAGCTAGGAGAAACAGCAACCCAGAGGAGCAGTTGGGTGGGTGAGTCAGCCCAGAGGAGCGTACGGGTGTGGATAGCCCATCAGGTCACATTTAGGCACCATATGGCTTCAGCCATATGTTTCAGACTCTGACTTGGCCACCCTCATCCATGCTTTCATCACCTCTAGACTAGACTAAGATAACGCCCTCTACGTGGGACTACCCATTACAATGGCTTGGAGGCTGCAGCTAGTGCAGAATGCGGCAGCCCGTCTCTTGGTGGGATTGGGCCACTGGGAGCAAATAACACCGGTGCTCCATGCTCTGCACTGGTTGCCGATAGCATTCCAGACCCACTTCATGGTGTTGGTTTTAACCTATAAAGCCCTAAATGGTCTAGGCCCTGCCTACCTGTGGGACCGCCTCACCCCCCGGGAGCTGGGTCGACCCCTGCGCTCGACCCCAGGGGTACCCTGCTCAAGGTCACCAGAGTTTTCCAGGGGGCCACGCAGGAGAGGGCATTCTTGGTGGCTGTACCACGACTGTGAAACTCACTTCTGGTGGGGGTGCGGCTGGTCTGGGACCTCCCCTCTTTTTGGAAAAGTTGTAAGACCTGGCTGTTCTGCCAGGGGTTTGGTGGGGGAGAGGAGTGAAAGGGTGGAGGGGGGATGGGGGTGGGGTGGTGGTGCTAAATGTTTCCCTCCTTTTTTCAGTTTTTAAAAATGTTTTATATTGCATTTTATTTGTGTTTTTATATTGTAAGTTGCCCCGGGTTGCCTGATGGCAGGAGGGGTGGGGTATTAAATTGAAAACAATTTTTTTTTAAATTGATGCCCCAGGGTGGCCAGGTTGAGTAAAGCACCTCAGATTTGACAGGGTTCCTATTTTTGTGAGGGCCCAGTTACATCTTTGTTCCAGACTTATATATTGGTGATATCAAAGATTCAGCAGACATTGCTTTATTGCTGTGTCTAAGACAGAGTTCTGCTTAATTGGAACACTATATGAAATCTGTCATTTTATTTAATGAACCAATGGCTAGTCAATGGCTAGTCCTTCAAGTAAGACAATACATCTACTTATTTAGTATTAATCTCTGGTGATTTGTTTGGAACTTAAATTATTGTTAAATAAGGTTTCAGGTTTTTAATGCTGAGAACCACAGATTAGTTGACTGTAGAAAATTTAGTCAATGCTTGCTTTAAAAATGGATTTGGGGCCTCCTGTCCAACAGGTGACACTAGCCTAATATGAGTCAGGAAGAACAAATTTTGTGTGTTTATTGGCAGCAAGGGCAATGCAGTCAAATAGCCAGTCACACGTCTACTGCCAAGTCAAGTATGTGACAATTATTTGGAAGAAACTGTTTGATTGTCTCCATAGAGTACAGCAAAGCAAATGAGAGATCAAAGTAAAGACACCAAATAATAATTGAATCAACAAAGAAACAAGTTTCTTAACCTCTCCACTGTTCCTGCTAGCCTTCCTAATATTCAGCATCCCCAGAGCTTCAGATTACCCTGCAGTTGGCTAGGATTTCAGAGGTTCTGGGCCAAAGTGTGGCAATGGAAGCGGAGAATTTTGAAAAACTGATCTAGCTGGGTTCAATCACTGTAATCACTGTAAATACTAGCAAATTAGCATGTCTGGAACCCCACTATGGGAGATTTCAGATGTAATGAATGCAAGATTCACCACGCCTGAACCACACTGGAACACGGCCTGTGTTTGACTGTGGTGCACATCTGTTGGCTCACCGCGATCCACGGTCCACCCACAGACATTACAGTGGGCCCCATTCACCACGGGCCATGGTTCGCCGGTCCCCGCGGCCCAGGGTGAAGCATTGTATGTCTGTTGGCGTGCCCCTTCACCCCGGACTGTGGTCCGAACAACCCCATGGCCCGTGGTGAATGGGGCCCGTGTAACCTCTCAAATCACCCTATATGTAATGGTAAGAGACTTGCACAATACTAGAAAATGGTACAATAAAATATTAGCAAAAGGAGAGACTCTTAAGACAACCAGTACACCTGGCAGTTGAGGTATTTATTTGGATGTCTTCAGTAAGAAGTCTTTCTTGATCTCAGGATTTTCCCTGAATCTAGTTAAATGTAAATTCTGTAGCAGGGACAGACCCAGTGTTCTCTTCAACAGATTAGCTGGGTTACGCCATCCGATGCTTTTTTGGGCAGGAAAGGTGGATTTTCACAAACTGCTAATCTGGATCATTTTGACACAGCAAAACAACAGTTTCTAGGGGGAAAGGACGGTGGCATAGGTGAAGCATTTTTAAAGCCTTCCCCCCCCCCCCTTTCTCGGTAGAGAGAGCACCAATTCATATGATCTGGGTAGGAACTACAGTTGAGCCTAAAACAGACTTGAGTCTTTTAGGATAGCCATGAGGCTGACTACTTGACAAAATCGTGGCAGATGTCTCAGAAAAATCTTGTGCAATTATCCTTGGCTTTGGATAGCACATAAACACTGTAATTTGTGGAAGTAGTTCCCCAATATCAGACTTCCATAGGGGACTAGAAAGTAGGGGTGTGCAATTCATTTTTGTTATTATGATAAAGAAAATGAACATTTCCATTTCCATTTTTGTAATCATAATAACGAAAAGGAAATATAATTTTAAAAAATGAATTTTCATTTTTATAATAATGGGAAAACACAGAAAAACATATTTCTGGTTATAAATTTTTTGTTTCTGAGTCAATTCTGACAAAACATGGGTAGATTGTACCCACAGTGGAGGGCACTATGTGTACCAACATTCTGAAAGATTAGATAAAGAAAACTGATTTTATAAGCAATTGAATGTTGCAATCTTAAGAAAAGCTGCATACGTATTCCTGGCTACAAGCACCCCAACATAACCAATCCTGCCAAATTTCAGAAAGTTTGGATAAAATGTACTGATGTTATAATCCATTAAAATTAAAATGCATTTCTAGTTGTAACATTTTTGTATTCCATCCTGTTTACAAAATACTTAGCCCGTGTGGTATAGAAGGAGGACCTAATAGATTATTTGCTAAACTGCCCTTTGTATGTGACCCAACGGAGATTATTATATATAGTGACGGGCTGTGATCCCTCCTGCCCTGCACTCGAACAATTGCTTTTTTAATTAAATGACAATAACCCTAAAAGGTCAAAGAAGGTTGCAAATTTTGCTGTAAGTGCTGCACAAATCTGCTGTAAAGTGGTGGAAAATCTAGATAGATAAAGTTAGGACAGTGCCTCATTGACATATGCCATGGGGAAAACTGAAATATGCCACAGGTGGAAGGATTTGATAGATGGGATGGCTTTGTATAATTCTACGTTGAAAGTACAGATGAATGAGATGGAGGGGTTTGTATATTGTGTTGGTATGAGTTTTTGCTTCTGTAACTTATGTTTTTCATTTGTTAATTTATGTTTGCTCTAATTTGTGATGGCCGTGTGGCCAACAATAATAAATATTATTATTATTATTATTAAAAAAGATATTTAGTAGGAACATATCCCACACCTTCCCTCTCATCTCTGCCAAACTACAGAACAATTTGGTAAAGGGCCCCAATTTTATAAGCAATTGAAGTTGTTCTCTTGAAGACCATTATTCAGATAAATAGCAACACATGCAGTGTCAGTCAGAGGAAGCCACCTGGCATGGCAGGGGGAGGGAGGCTGTAGGAGAGAGGATGGAGAGCAACCCAACAGATTGACAGATGCAGTTGCTGGCCAATTACTAAATGCTTCCAGCTTTACAGAACCAATTAGTGGTGGCTTCCAGGCGAGCATAGGGGGCGGCCCTTAGGCGGGTATAAAAGGGACATAACTGGGACTTTGGGGATAGCATCATAGAAATCAGGAGACATGGTTTACACATCCAGGCTGCCCAATTATCATCACAATCACATCCTGCAGCACTCTGACAAAGGACATAAGATAATCTGTATTGGCTCTTTCCGAAATGGATGCTTCCAACTTCCCAGTAACAAGTGTGTGTAAGGGGGGGAGAGGGGGGGGCATGATCACAGCACAGAATGAGGATATTTGGTTGACATTTCTGCTGGCCAATTGGCATCACAAACAGATCTTATACCACAGTGACACGTAAGAGAATCCCTGGCATAGCCTCATTCTCTGCATATACTGTGCAGGCTTATAAATTTGGGGAACTTTATCACATCTTTCTTATATTTGGCAGTGATGATCCTGAAGATGTGAGATACAGTCCTGCCAAATTTCATGTACACTGTTTGGGCTAAAAAGATTTAATTTTATTTATTTATATATTTATATATTTATTTAAAATTTATATCCCACCCCTCCTGCCCACAGGGCATCCCGGGGCAGCGAACAACATTCATTAAAACAGTATAAAATTTTAAAACAATTAAAAAATACAATATGTGGGGAAAAACCCCACCCCCAACCCACCCCTACCCCTTTCCAAAAGCCTGGCGGAACAGCCAGGTCTTACTTATATGCTGAAACAGCAGGAGAGTGGGAGCCAGCCAAGCTTCCTCTGGGAGCTAATTCCACAGCACAGGGGTGGCCACCGAAAAAGTTCTAACATCAGTGGCCACCCGCCTCGCCTGAGGAACCTCCAAAAAGGCTCC
>QEPC01000306.1:1010030-1025864 GCA_003113815.1 Sphenodon punctatus
CAGATAAGCAGAGCCCAGGCTGTGAAGGGCTTTAAAGGTTAAAACCAGCACCTTGAACCTGGCCCGGTGCTTTATAGGCAGCCAGTGCAGAGCCTGGATCACTGGTGTCATGTGCTCCCTGTGACCCACCCCCATCAGGATATGGGCTGCGGCATTCTGCAACAGCTGCAGCCTTTAGACCAGCTTCTCGGGCAGCCCCACGTAGAGCGCGTTGCAGTAATCCAGTCTCGAGGTGATGAAGGCTTGGATGACAGTGGCGAGGTATCTGAGAGATACGGCCAAAGCCGCTGGACAAGATGTGGACAAGATGTGACTGCCGAAACACACTCCCCGCCACGGCCACAACCCGAGATTCCAAGCTGAGCTGCGAATCAAGGAGCACACCCAGACTCCGCACTTGAGAGACCATGGGGGGGAGAACCCCCCCAACAAGAGGAGATTCAACCACCCCCAGACCCCCCCAAGCCCTCACCCACCAACATCACCTCCATCTTGTCAGGATTCAATTACAGATGGCTCGACCTCATCCAAGCCCTCAAAGCTGACAGGCACTGGGAAAATAAAGGGTCTGCATGGCCTGGGTCAATGGAAAAAGAGAGGTAGAGCTGAGTGTCATCAGCATACTGATGACACTGCATTCCCTGAAACCCCCTCACGATCTCCCCTAACGGCTGCATGTTACAGTCAGACATACATTTATAAGTCAAATCTTTATATCACCAGTACTCTTTATCCAATCCTTCTAAAAGTTGGCATATATAGTAAACCCAGGGAATAATATAATTTTGCCAGGTTTAATCCAAATTAGATGGGAGACAAAGAAGTTACAGTCAGAAATGTATAGGTATATGCATATTTTCACAAAATAACATACTTCAACTGCTTATAAAATCGGATTTCTTTATCCAAACTTTATGATATTTGGTACACATAGTTCCTTCCCATCTTTGTACAATCCCTCCAAGTTTAATCCAAATATACCAAAAGGTAAAATGGTTACAGCTGATCATGTGTTTTCCATTGAAACCAATGGAAATCAAAGACGAAATTAAAAATGAAATCTCAATATTTACATAAATGAAAGTTTTAAATAACAAAAATGAAAACCAATAATGACATGGGTCCCTGGTACACACCTCTAATACAAATCAGTCAGCTGCTGCTTACAGGGGATCAGTGGTACTTCCTGGTCGGAAGATGCCTCCGCTTGTCTGATGGCAGCCTCCCATATCTCTTCGCAGCTGGGAATACTATGGAATAGTCTGCCTACTCTGTGGAAGGGGGTTCAGCCTTTTGGGGGGGGGAAGGGACCTTCTGAAGACACAGCAATGAGCAGGGCTAGCTTTAGGATTTGTGGGGCCCAGGAGGACGGTAAAATGTGGGTGTCCTGGTGGAAATCTCTGCAGTTCCCTGAAGGTGGTCATGTTTGGGGCCCCATTGAGAGGAATTGATGCCCCCACAACCTGTTGTGGTGAAAATAGAGGCCACTGTGGGGCCCTCAAAAAGAGCAGGGCCCAGGACACGTGCTCCCCAGGTCACCCTGTGGTAAGGCTGGCCCTGTCGATGGGTGTTGTTACACATTGCTCTCAACATCTTTGCTATGGACGTGGAGAACACAGGAAACACACTTAGTTGTTCATATTTTGGAATTCTGTGGAGCTGATTTTTGTTTGCACATATTCCACTTCCATCTTATTTCCAGTTCAGGTGTGGTCATTTCCCCATTAAAGAAGTTATATTGCTCTCAGAGGGTGTTTTTAAATGACACAGGCAGGTGGGGTGGGGGAGGGGGTGGTGTCGTCCATGGTCGGTGCATGGGGTGGGTGGGTGGGTATCCTGCATGGGGGAGCACTTCAAACAACTGCCGTCTCATCCCTGCACTGCCCACCTTGCCCCACATGGGACACTCTGGATTTTTCTGGAATGCCTCATGCCTGGATTGTGTGGGTAGTACATGGGTCATGGGAGCGTACACCCCCATTCACTATATTCAAATGAGATATTCCCCACGAGGACAGTGAGTGTCCCTGCATGGGGGTGTCTCATGTAAAAACACCCCAAGTCCTTCCATGCTCTGAGATCATTTGCAGCTCTGCCTATGTTTTTTGCTTCTCACCTTCTTACCAAGAAATGCCTAAAAATGCTACACTTTCTTCATCAGCATTTGCTTCTTGCTGCTGGCTCACTCCTCCATGCCAACAACACATGCTGAGCCATGGCTGCCACCATGCCAGGTGTCTGTCAGCCGTCCTTGCTGCCAGCACGGGGCAGGCAGAAGTCCATGCCTCTGTTCCTGTTATAGTGCAGCTTGGCAATGATGCCTATTCTTTACTATGGAGAGCTATGCGAACTCTGGAAGGGTTAGAATTTTCATAGATTAAAAGAGAAAGGGCCTTTTTACTAGGACAGAGGTCGATGGGGGGATGGGTGTTTTGCCGCAGTGGGTGGAGGTGGTTGTGTGTCCATTTACACAGACACCTCCCCACCTCCACCCACGGAGCCTCCTCCGGTTTTCCGGAAGGCTCAGTGGGTGGAGATGGGTGTGTGATGGGTGGAGGTGGGTGTCCTTCATGCGCTCCCACCCATCCTGCTCAGTGTTCCCATGGGCAAACACTGAGCGGACAGCCATCCCCCATCACTGGCCATATACACAGATGACCCTTGTCACGGGTTGGAGGTCCGCACCCCCACTTTACCGGGTTTGAGTGACTCATTTCCCTTGCGCACAGCTCTCTTGAATTAATTTCTCTCTCTGGCTAATTCAAGTGTGCCACAATGAAACTCCTTTGTCACCCAAGGGCCTGATCCTTCCCATTTACAGACTCTTTACTCTCTGGGTTCGCAAGAGCTTGAGGGCTCTTGTTGCTCACTTGTGGTCCAATGTTAGACACAGACACTTCTTCATAAAGATAAGAAGTAAGTTTATTGATTACATAAACAAGATAGTTGATACAGAGTGGTTACTAGAAATTAAAGGTAAGCATAACGCATTCCTGATCTATACTGTTTGAGTTCCTACATAGACATCTTACCCTATAAAGTTCCATAAGCTTCTTGTTCCTCAGTTATAAAGGTAGAATGACTGGGCACTGGCTTCTTAGTTGGTAAAGAGCAAAATCATGTCTCTCTGCTCATGTTTCTCTAGCCTGCTGCTGCCAGGCAGGCTTTAGAATAGAAAAGCCTTAGGATAGAAAAGCCTCAAGGTGACTCACTGGCCACTTTAAATAGTCTTCCTCCTTCTTTGTGTCTGTTCCCGCGTTTAGGGAATCGTGGGGTCGGTCACGTAGCTGACCCAGACAAACATGGAGGTCCATCTACATCTCAACTGGGCTGTCTGGCAAGAGTCCTCAATACACATCCTTTATCAACAGGGGGAAAAGGAAATGATAGAACATATCCTCTTTGAGTGCGCCTTGTATAAAAATCTAAGGGAGGCTTGGATTATGCCACTGCTGCAGGGGCAAGAGCATTGGGATATGGAACACAAGATAAAATACATGTTGAGCTTGGTTAAGGTAGAGGATCTGATTGCTACAGCTACTTTTGTGCATCTCGCTGCAAAAATTAGAATAAAGGAGTTGTGAAAGAACTAGGAGGAATTTCCCCTTACTAAATATGAACGGAAATTGATTATGTACCATGATCCAGGAAGGGAGTTCTGTTAGATGGCTAACTAGGGCCATTGAATGGGACCCCAGGCCTGTAAATAAATATAAGCAACCAATAGCTCTAAATGGGGTATATGATATATTATGTATTTACGAACATTAATAGAGCTTATTGTTGGGGGTTGAGTGCTGGTGTCGTAATCCCCGAGAAGAATAAGCTACAAATGAGACTGGATCCATGCAATTATAATGTAAAACTGGGGATTGCAAGCAAATTATATTTTAGATTATATATTACTATTTTACTATTTGTTGTATTTGTTAATATTTGTGGTCTGACATAGGTTAATGTGAATATACGTTTGTAGATAAGTAAGAACATAAACTCAACAAACCCAAAATGGTTATATACACTTGAAGGTATAGGGGGGATGTGTCAGTTGATGTTCCCATTGAAATATGGGAGATGTTGTATTTTTCTGACATTTTTTCGATATTACGTTAACGATGTCATTTTTTTTGTTGGCCATGGTGAAAGCTTGAGCTTAATAAAACTTATGATGATGATGATGACATCCTTTATCTCTCTTTGCATTTCCTGGAGCTTGTCACGTGCTACATCTCTGATCTGGATTTGACAGTTCTCCATTGCAACATTACATACATGTGAAATCTTTTGTATTACATATTTGTCAGACTTGTAGTCTACATGTATTGTAACATTACATACATGTGGAACCTTTGGGATTACATATTTACCAGACTTGTAGTCTACATGTAGTCCCGTGTTACACGTGTGTTTACCTATGTTTCTCCGTGACACACACACACACACCACACATGCACCTGAATGCCAAGCGGGGGGAGGCATCTGAACAAAAACACCAAACATGTTTGCACAGTGCTGTGCAAAATTCTGTGGTTTGACTTGTAAAGGCTTGTTTCTAATCCAGGCAAGCTCTCACCTTCCTTTTTCTCTTTGCTTCAGATTTTTCACTTTGAATTTGTGACTTCACAGCTTGGTAACCAAAAAGCAATTTCATCTTGCAAGATCAAGCCAATATAATTTTCCAGTATGCAAGCACACGGACCCCCACATCTCTTTTTATATAGTACATTGAGGCAGCAGCAAACCATTAAGGGAGCAGATTTCTCAGCCTGTGGTAGAGATGCCATTTGGATGAGAAGTCTACTAAAGCTGACCTCTGTGAAAACTGGAGTCAGAAGTGCACCTGCTACTGGAAAAGATTGTGTGGTGGTAGGACTCAGGACTTGTCAAAGTCATTGCTGCCAGTGCTGTACCTGAATACTCTGCAGAAAAGACTCCTGTACAAGTTGTTCCCTGTGTTGCCTCTCTGCCCCAAGTGCCTTTGCTGTCATATCACAGTGTTTCATTTCCTCTCAAATAATGCAGAAGATATGAGTTCTTGAACCAAGATGCTTAGTATGGTAATCATGTCAATATAAATCTGATTGTCTTGTATGAATTGACACCATCCTACATACACTCAACAAATTCCTGAAGCAGAGGAGCCAGTTCTAAATTTGCAAACTAAATGTTGATATTTATTTTTGAAAATAAACATCTGATTTAAAATTCACTGTGTTAACACAATTCTTTACTTCATTCCATTCTTTGCAACTTCATTTGCTTTGTTATTCAATACTTCTTTTGCTTACTTGGTCCACTGTTGCAAAATTCTTATCTGTTTCTTTGCTAGGGATGGGCAAATGCGGTTCAGAAGTTCAGGGTTCGGCCCAAACTTGGCCTGTCCAGATGACCAAACCCGAACCCGAATCCAAACACGAACTGCCTGAACCGAACTCAAGTCCAAACGTCGAAATGACTGAACAGTTTGGTCAGTTCGGATCACGTTCGGGTGAGTTTGGGTGGCTAAAAGCTGGTGTCACTGGAAAGCCAAACGTGACAGGGAGGGGTAGTCAGCTGAGGAGCAGACTTCCAGGCACCAGGGGTGGAGAGGCTTGGAGTAGCAGCCAGCCTGCCCAATCACCATCCATTTTCACCTCAGACTGCTGGCTTGGCAGTCTGCGATTGGCCATGGGCTAGGCTGCATGGAACCAATGGGGCTTGCGGTGAGGCGGGCACAGCAAGAAACAAAACTGTCTGCCTCCCCCCTTCCCAACACCTTCTGAGCTAGTCACTGTTCCTGAACAGCAGGCATTTCAGAAGGCTCCCTCTCCCAGCAGTTTTTGTTCTTTCCTAGTCCTAATTCATTGCCATCCTCCTCCTCTTTCACCCATCCAACCTATCTACCCCCATATTATTAATTATTTATTTAGCTTAGCTAAATATTTAGTGGTTATTTTTTGTTTTTAATCTTCCTTCCTTCCTCCCTCCCCCCCTCCATTGAATCCTTTCCCTCTCCAATTCCATCCCTAATTCCCTTCCCCTGTTTTTTCATTTAGAGTAGGATTAATAGATTTAGGTTTCATTTAAGTTTTGTACCCCTCCTTGTGTTGTTTGTGATTCCCCCCCATCCCAGATAGATAGATAGATAGATAGTAGGTTAGAGATAGTAGACAGTTGTAGGAGTTAGCTTAGTGATAGAGATAGCGTTTAGTGATTTAGTTTTAGTGTTTGTAGGAGTAGTCCTGTGTACTTATTAATCCATTTAGTTCATAGCATTTAGAATAGTTAATACTAGTTAGATTTAGTGTATGTGTGTATATATATATATATATATATATATATATTAGATAAAAAAATTGAATAAAAACAAACAAAAAATATAAAAACATTATATTGGAGGGAGAAATGGAGAAGGGAAGGAGAGGCCAATCTATTGCCCATAGGGGAGGCAATGGGGCACATGCCAGAGGCGGGAGGGGCCATGCAAGGAGAGAGGCAGCAGGCAGCAGCAGTAGCCAGAGGCAGAGCACATCACACACACACACACACACACACACACACAATCTCAGAAGGTCTGCTTTAGGGAAACAGGCTTCAGCGGCTCAGCGTCACCTCCTGGCAGTGCCCTCCTCCACTGCCACGCAGGGTACTGGAAGGCCTGCAGGATTTGAGACTGCATCTGTCTCTGCTTCTGGTGGTACTGGAGCAGATGCTGGGGCTGCTTCTGATGTTCCTCCAGGGCCACCAATGTCCCCCACTGTCGAGGCGATCCCAAACAGTCCAGAGCTGGTGGATCCCACACCGGCTGCTAGAGGCAGGGCCCGATCCCCAGGCAATGGCAGTAGGGAGAGGAGAAGCAGCAGCAACAGCAGCAGCCACAGAAGGGGGCACAGGGAGAGTGCCAGCAGCATGGCGGGCACAGGCAGTCTAGCCTCAAGGTCCCAGTACTCCCCTTCATGGGACATCACCGTGATCGCGGACAGTGAGGAAGAGGCAGACACTAGTGCCGCAGAGGAGATGCCTGCAGCTGAGGCGATCTCTGACCCTCCTCCCAGATCTGTGTCACCAGTGCCATGAACTTCTCCCCCTCCCAGCAGCACTGGCAGCAGTGCGTCCGCCAGGGTGGGCTACAAGGCAGGAGGGGGAAAAAAATTCTCAGTCTGGGATCATTTTAAGCCAGTGCGGGCAGATGATCCCAGAGAGGTGCAGTGCACGCTGTGCAAAAAGCTGGTGAAGCCTGGGCAGGTGATTGCCAACCTTGGCACAACTGCAGTGGCCAGGCAACTCAAGGCATGCCGCAGCCACAGTGCTCTGTTGCTCATTGAGAAGGCAGAGGAAGTTGATGCCAGTGGGTTCGCGACTGTAGCAGCTAGTCGCCCGGCTCCTTCAGCGGGCCAGCATCCTGCACCAACTGCTGCTGACTCTAGCAGCAGGAGCAGTATGGGGGCAGAACAGCAGCAGGAGCCTCCCCAGCAGCACCATCAGTCCACCATGGAGGAGATGGGGTGGGGGGATGTGTCAATGCCATCGTCAGGGCACCGTGGCACTGGCTTCCAAGGGACAGCCATGCGCCTGTTGGCAGAAATGATTGCCTTGGATGGCCAGCCCTTGTCAATTGTGGAGGATAAGGGATTCCAGCGGCTGATTGGGTTCCTGGCCCCCAACTTTAAGATGCCTTCCCACTCCACCCTGAGTCGGACCGTGGTGCCACAGCTCTACAGGGCTTTGAAGGAGCGGGTGAGGGAGCTGTTGGCAGGGGTTGGGGGGTCCACGGTTCACTTCAGCACTGACCTGTGGTCCACCAGAAATGCCCAGCATGCCTACCTGGCCGTGACTGCACACTGGTGGCAGGCCCCAGAGGCAGCACTTGGCAGTGGCAAGAGGGGACCTGAAGCAGGGTATAGGTGGGCCCTGCTTCAGGTCCAAGTCATGGGCAACTCCCATACCTCGAGGAACCTCGAGGCAGCCCTGGCCACCATGGTGAGGGAGTGGGTCACGCCAGGTGCGGCCTTCACCAAGGGGTGTGTGGTCACGGACAACACGGACAATATACTAAAGACAGTCCATGACGGGGGCTTCACAAGCATCCCTTGCGCCGCACACATCCTCCATCTCATGGTGAAGAATGCTCTGGAATTGGGGAAGAAGGGGATTGGACCAGGCACCCTTACCTCCCTGATCGCATGGGGGAGGAAGCTGGCGGACTCCTTCAACTGCAGCATGAAGGGCAGCGAGATCCTGTGGGAGAAGCAGGCCGAACAAGGGTTCTTGGTGCACAGGCTGGTCCAGGATGTCTCCACCAGGTGGAATTCCACCTTCCTGACGCTCGAGCGGCTTCTTGAACAGACAGTCACCCTACACCAGGTGGAACTGGAGACAGACATTGAGGCACCTCCAGGGTACAACAGGGAGGAATGGGAGATGATTGTTCACGTGGTCTTCATCCTGAGACCGTTCATGGCCGTGATGGAGACCGTGAGCAGCTCCACCGTCACCCTCAGTCATGTGACCCTGCTGGTCCATAGTCTCAAGAGGAGCCTGGACGAGATTCTCGGGGGGCAGGATTGTGGCCCTCCGGGCAGGAAGCTCTGTGATGAGGCACTTGACCTGGCATGGAAGCTGAAGGCAGGGCTGAGTGCGTGCTTTGATGAGCTCCTGCACCGGGAGGAATATGTCCCCAGGATCAAGGGCAGCATGGCACGTGAGATAGCACTCTATGGCCTCCAGAAGGGTTCTCTGGTGTAGAAGGTCCAGCAGGAAGAGTGGGCCATGCAGCAGGATGCCCCTGGGGTTGGTGGGAGTGGGAGTAGCGACCCCTTCCACCCATCTGGGTCTATCCCTGCCCCCAGCCCTAGTTTTAGCAGCAGCACCAGCAGCAGGATGAGCAGCATTAACAGCAGGACCCCTACTGCCAGCAGCTCCTCCTCTGTGCATGCCACTTTGGGGAGCATGGGGCCTAGCACAAAAGGGCAAGCAACATGGCTGAGGGCAGTGGGGCAGGTGGTGCCAACCCAGAGCTACCAGAGGGAGTATGATGGTGCCTCAGAAGCAGTGGAGACCTACCTGGAGGAGGAGCCATACATTGATCCTAGCAGTGATCCCTTGGCCTACTGGGCCGGCAAGGCCAATATGTGGCCGGCCCTGTCCAAAGTGGCCAAGGGTATACTATCCTGCCCACCAACCAGGGTCCCCAGCAAGAGGGTGTTCTTCATCGCGGGTGACATTTGCGGACCACACTGCCTGAGACTAGGGGCCAAGTTAGTGGAACAGTTGCTGTTCCTGAAGGTGAACCTTCCACTGCTGGGATTCCCCAATCTGCCCCTGGACAAGGATTGATGGAGCAGTGGCACATGCCATCCCATGCCAGGGGTAGTCTTGGGACCGGGCTCCTCCTCCTCCTCCATCTGGGCTAGGGCTACTGCTCCTGTGCTGCTGAGGTGCTGTCCCTCCCTCCCAATGCCTGGAACTCACCCTGCTTCTCTCTCTCTCTCTCTCCCTCTCTCTCTCTCTCTCTCTCTCTCATACTAGATGGCCTCGGTCGCCTTATCTGACTGATCTCATGATGCAGGGTGGCATTGGGAAACAAACTGTAAGCCTGTGAGCTGGCCTATGACTACATGATCTTGGCCCGCCTATGTGACACTGACGGGCTCTCGCTCTATCACACTGCACAGTTTTTGCTAGCCTAGCTGAGTGCCCTGCTGCCAATGTACCAGCCTGCCTACCCTACCGCCTCTGATGCCATGATGCCTATCTGTCCTCACGGCTTGCTGCCAAGTTCAAAGCATGCTTCAGTCCACCTTCCTGGCTCCCATGCCAAGGTGCCTGTCTGCCCACCCAGGATGCCTAGCTCAAAGCCTGACAAAGCCTGAATGCCCTACTCCTCCCATGCCATGCTGCTGTCTGCCTGCCCAGCATGCCGCAAAGCTCAAAGCATGCCTCAGTTCGCCTTCCTGCCTCCCATGCCAAGGTGCCTGTCTGCCCACCCAGGTTGCCTAGCTGAAACCCTGCCAAAGCCTCCCTGCCCCTGCCCTACTGCCTCTCATGCCACGCTGCCTGCCTGCCTGCCCACCTGCCCAGGTTGCAAAGCTCAAACCTTGCCTCAGTCTGCGTGACTGCCGCTCATGCAACGCCACCTGCCTGCCTGCCATGGCAACCAATGTCTGCTGCTGCTAGTGCCAATGACTCCCAGGCCAGGCCTATATGCCATCTGTGGCAAGGGTTTTGTAGCCTGGCAACCAGTGTCTGCTGGTGCCAATGGCCCCCAGGCCAGGCCTATGTGCCATCTGTGGCAAGGGTTCTGTACCATGGCAACCAATGTCTTTTTGTGTTAGTGCCAATGCCTCCCATGCTGTCTGTGCCACGGGTTCTGGGGCCCATCATTCATCGCACAGAGGCGATGTCATTCCAGCACATCAAGAAACAGCCACTCCAGCCCCAGGACCCACCGTCAGGCTTCTGTGGCCAAGTTACAGGCAGGGAGGGCTGTGGCCAAGATCTAGAAGCTGCCACTCTAGCCCCAGCACCCACCATGATGGGTCTGGGACCATCATTCCTCGCACATTCCTATGTCGTTCCAACGCACCAAGAAGCAGTCACTCCAGCCCCAGGACCCGCCATCAGGGTTCTGTGGCCAAGTTACAGGCAGGGAGGGCTGTGGCCAAGATCCAGAAGCTGTATGGCCATCTTTCTTCATGCATTCTGATGTCATTCAAAAGCATGACAAGAAGCAGTCACTCCAGCCCCAGGACCCACCGCCAGGGTTCTGGGGCCAAGTTACAAGCAGGGAGGGCTGTGGCCAAGATCTACAAGCTGACACTCTAGGCCCAGGACCCACTGTGATGGGTCTGGGGCCATCATTCCTCGCACATTGTGATGTCATTCCAACGCATGACAAGAAGCAGCCACTCCAGACCCAGGACATGCCGCCAAGGTTCTGAGGCCAAATTACAGGCAGGGAGGGCTGTGGCCAAGATTCAGAAGCTGCCACTCTTGCCCCAGGATCCACTGTGATGGGTCTGGGGCCATCATTTCTCGCACATTCCGATGTCATTCCAATGCACCAAGAAACAGCCACTCCAGCCCCAGGACCCACCGCCACAGTTCTGGGGCCAAGTTACAGGCAGGGAGGTCTGTGGCCAAGCTCTACAAGCTGCCACTCCAGTCCCAGGACCCACTGTGATGGGTCTGGGGCCATCATTCCTCGCACATTCCGAAGTCGTTCCAATGCACCAAGAAACAGCCAGTCCAGCCCCAGGACTTGCCTCCAGGGTTCTGTGGCCAAGTTATAGGCAGGGAGGGCTGTGGCCAAGATCCAGAAGCTTCCACTCTAACCCCAGCACCCACCGTGATGGGTCTGGGGCCATCATTCCTTGCACATTCCGATGTTCCAACGCATGACAAGAAGCAGCCACTCCAGACCCAGGACCCACAACTAGGGTTCTGGGACCAAGTTACAGGCATGGGGGGCTGTGACCAAGATCCAGAAGCTGCCACTCTAGTCCCAGGACCCACCGTGATGGATCTGGGGCCATCATTCCTCGCACATTCCGATGTCATTCCAATCCACCAAGAAGCAGTCACTCCAACCCCAGGACCTGATGCCAGGGTTCTAGGGCCAAGTTACAGGCAGTGAGGACTGTGGCCAAGATCCAGATGCTGCTACTATAGCCCCAGGACCCACTGTGATGGGTCTGGGACCATTATTCCACTCAAAGGCTGCTAAAAGCACATGTCCTTCTGGGCTGCCTTTGTTTAGCTCCAACTGTCAAGCACAGTTAAACCTCTCAGGCTGCTTCCTTGGAAATTGAACTACTTGACAAGAAAACCCCACTACCAAATCCTCTGGATAAGCAACCCCAAGTCTTTTGTCACATAATGAGCAATGGATCTTTCTGTGGAAGATTTTCTCCTGGAGATCCCTTGGGGCATTGTGAACTTTCCAATCAAGTACTGCGAGGAAGAGAAACTCAGCCATCTCTTCCTCCAGGTACATGATGTATCTTTCATTATCTGTGAGGGCCTTGAAGACAGAATGGTGCTTGCCTATCTATTATGATGGACTGACACATGTTCAACTGATGTTCACATGGAACCTTTCTCCACTTCGGCCTTCAAAGTTCTCCAATCCCAGGACCCACCATCAGGGTTCTGGGGCCTACATTACAGGCAGGAAGGGCTGTCTATCCACTGTATCTAGAAGCTGCCATTCTAGCCCCAGGACCCACCATCAGGGTTCTGGGGCCCATCATTCCAGTCACAGAGAGCCATCTTTCTATCCACTGTCTATCCATCTTTCTATCCACAGTCTATCCATCTTTCTATCCACTGTATCTAGAAGCTTGCCTTTGGACGATTTGGAGCTGGCCCAGGATAATCCTGTACCCGACTACCTTTCGATCGGCTGCGAGAAATGGAGGCTATTGGCGATCGCCCTTCTCAACATTGCTCTTAGGCTTGATGGTTTGTGTTTTCACATCCCTACAGATGACATTCCGGATCCTCTCCACTTCACAGATTTGACCGATGGCACATATCTGGTTGTGCAACCTGCATTCCATGCCGAGTTCCTTGAGGATTTCCGCAGTGATGACATACTCAGTTTGCCTGCCTTTGGACAATTTGGAGCTGGCCCAGGATGATCCTGTAACCGACTACCTTTCAATCAGCTGTGGGAAACGGAGGCTATCGACAATCACCTGTCCCTTCACAACAATGCTTGCCTATCTCTTAGGATCCACTGTTCATGTTCGCACATTCCTACAGATGACATTCCGAATCCTAAAGAATCTTAAACTTCTCCTACAGTCCAGGATCCTTGCTCTGTTTCTTTGCCAAGGTTACCATAAAGTGCCAGGAAACTTCCACCCTCTCCAGCCAGCAGGCACCTGCCCCTTCCCAGTCCTCTTACCACTGTCCCCTCATCATTCTTAGCCTGGACCTCAATGCACTTGGACATTAAGATGCTGATGGCTCCCGTGCATGTGGCCGTCAATAAAGTATGTCACGCAAGGCGTGCAGATTAGCAAAGTCATGCCAATGGGTGACAATCGAAGGTGAGGGGGATTGGTCATGTGACATTATACCCGTATGTTTGTGTCTCTGTCACAGTTATTTTGTATGTGGGTATTTAGGTAGGTGTGGGTGGAGAGATTTACTTGCTTTCTTGTCTCACCTCAGTCTCTAGACCTCCTACCATTTGCCGTCATCCCACTCATGGAGATGGCCCCCAGGACTTGGCCTATATGCTGTCCGTGCCAAGGGTTCTATACCATGGCCACCAATGTCTGCTTCTTCCAGTGCCAATGGCCCCCAGGCCAGGTCTATATGCTGTCTGTGCCATGATGCTATGGCATCAGTAAACAGCTGCTGTCAATGACCCCCAGGCCTATATTCTGTCTGTGCCAAGGGTTCTGTACCCCAGGTTGCTGCCAAACTCAAAGCCTGCCTCGGCCCGCCTTCCTGCCTCTCATTCCAAGGTGCCTGTCAGCCCGCCTAGGTTGCTGCAGAGAGAGAGAGAGAGAGAGAGAGAGAGAGAGTCCACCCACTGCTTGAAGGAGAGACAGACATGATCCCACCCATGCTGTCACCTGCACTATGGCCAGAGAGAGAGAGAGAGGTTCCCAGCTAGAATGAGGGAGATGGGGGTTAGAGGGGGAGAGGTAGGTGTATCCAGCTACCCTGACTGCCACCTGCCAGAACCAGTAAGAACTCCCATCTGTGTTCATGTGCCCAATGCCCATTGCCCACATCCAGCACACAGCAAACCTAACATAATGAGATGGAATATAACACACAACGTTTTATATGTGCCTGCCTGTCTGCCTGTGTGCGTTCCTGTACCTGCTGCTACCACCCATCGCTGAATTGTATGAAGTTGCCCCATAGGCTTTAGCCTGTCATTCCACTATCCCTGAATCAGTCATACCCGCCCATCCCAGGAACCATCAATGAGATTCTGGGACCATCATTCCAGTCACTGGGGACTGCATTCCATTCTTATGTATCCAGAAGCCCGGTGCCCACATGCCAGCCTGCTCCCCCCAACATCCTACTCCTCGGAACCCACCCATGGATGCCCACTGAAGCTGCTGGATATAATAGCCCCTACGAACACCAGCTCCCGCCACCTGCTGCCCTCTGCCAAGGAGCCTGTCTCTCTTTCTCTCTGTCACACCCACCTACACAAACACAAGCCTTGCACCTCCTGGGGGACTGTCTGCAAGTTGAGACCCTGCTGCTGGCAAATCACATCTTTGGGGTTATAACTATGCTATATGGGGTGGCAGGTGCTGCTGGTAGGGACGACAAGCTGTATGCAATTCTGCCACCTGCTAGCCAGAACTTAAGCAGAGAGGGATAAAAGATTGTACAGGTCAGCTCGTAACAACAACAAATATAACTTAATAAATAAAACAAAAACAACAAAAACAACAAATTTATAAAACCAAAACCAAAGATTTTTAAATAGAAAGGAAACTTATGCACTAACAAACTAATTAGTGTTTTGGCCTGCCCCCCAGAACTTGGGGGAAAGGCATGAGTGGTGCAGGGGACCTTGGGGTAGGGGGCCGCACCTGCTGGTATTTCATAGCCGTGTGCCACGGCATATTCTACGGCCCCTGCCACGGCCGCCCCCCAGTTGCAGACTGACTGATGGAAGAGCTCCAGGTTGGCCCTCTCCATGGAGACGTATTTGGAGACGTACTCCGAGTACGCCTCCATCTTCTTCTCCTGCCACTCAATCGCCTAGAACTGTTCCACTTGTCGGTCTTCAATTACCTGGAGGCCGGCAACAAAGTCCCGGCTGGTCCCCTGAACCTGGCTACAAAAGTCCCTTGCCGCCGCAGACTGCTCCTGGGGGGGTTCCACATCTGAGCTGGAGGGGGGGTAAGGGCATACATGCCTTCGTTTGTGGGTTGCCTTCCCCCAGCCCCCCTTCTTCTGGCACTGGGGCTCCACGGCCACATCAGAGTCCTCCGCCTGCCACCTCACTTTCAGGCCATGCCTCTGCTTGATGTGGGTGATGAGGGTGGCCAATCTCTCTCTGCAGGGGACTTTTATTCCTAACAGGTCAGGTCATAGGGCAATTCATTCCCTGTTGTTCCACTGCCTGTGCCATACCTTGCATGTGGCGATTCCATCACCCTTGTCGTAAAACCTCCAGACATCTGATTTCCGGTGCCGAATGTCTGGGGGTGTCACTGGCCGTGGTGGTGATCTCTGCCTAGGGGTTCTCCTCTTTGGCCTGGTCCTGGAACCAGCGCTGGGGCCAGCATCTGATTCCTCTGTGAAATGGGAACACATTAAGAACACGAAATTAATATCATGCGTTTATGATGATGATGCATCATCCTTGGGGTGCTAGGGATTGCAACTAGAAAGAACGTGCAAATCCTGCCCTCCCTTGGGTGCTAGGGGATGCTAGGGATTACAACTAGAAAAGACCCTGGATGGCACGTGCAAATCCTGCCCTTATTTGGGTGTGTGTAGGGAATGGGATGGCACTGGAGACTGGAGAGCCTTGCTAGCCTGGCACATGTTTGGGTGGGGGTGCTGCTCATGCCAGAGCCCCCCATACTACAGTACCCTCCCTCTCTGCCATACATCCTCTGCCACCCGCTGAGCCCACTGTTTATGCCTGACTGATGCCCACCACCCACGCACCCACCCGCACGCCATTGAGCTCATTCTAACCTATAGAGCCTTTCTTGTCCTCAAAGTAAAAAAAAAGTTTTAAAACCTGGCAGCAGCACCTCCTGAGCCCGCCGCTTGCTCCTCATCCGAGGAGCCAGGCACCACCACCGGAGGTGCAGTAGGGGCAGCGACCTCTAGATCCTCCTCCTCCTCCTCCTC